>SJYA01000601.1:195588-223251 GCA_006410615.1 Neotragus moschatus | reverse complement strand
GTATTCCTTATCAGGATCTCCTGTCATAAAACAACCCATGCAAATGGTTACTATGGTTTCAATCAGTGTGCTTCCCCTAACAATGGGGCATGCCAAAATAGGCCCCAAATTTAGCCTTTCTCAGCCACATTGATGGCCATTGGCTAGTGGTTAATTCAGCATTTTAAAGTGATCAATAACATGGTGTAGGTACCATTTTAATTATACTATTGGGGCTATTTCTTCTTCAATGATCTATTTTCTTTCAAATGGTTCCTAAAAGGAAGGAGATATGATAGGGGTTCCAAGAGCAAGATGATTTCAGTAAGAGACAGAGTAGGTTATAGAATAATCGCTTCCTGGATATGTTTTGTTGGTCATATTCATAGCATTTTGCTAGTTGAGTGCTCTTTAATAATTTTTTCATAATGATGAAAATAATATTTAATGTTCTAGAACAAAAGAAACTCTAGAAAATTTCAAGTGAAGAAAGTATAGAAACGCAAATCAATGACAATTTTAAAATATTATTTTGAGGTTTATAATAATCTAGGTTTAGTTCAATTTATGTGAGGCATTTTGCTGAACAGCTTAAAAGGTGTATCAGTTTTTTCCTAGGAATATTGTTAGGCTCATATTGCTTTTATTCCCAAGAGATATACCTGTTTTTCTCAGTGCATGTCAATTTATACACACATATAATCACACTCAAATTTTATTTTATTGCAATTGGCATTCTTTTTATATTGTTTTGTAACTTTTCAGAACAAATTATTTTTAAACATTTCCCATGTTATTATCTATTCTTACAGCATAACTTCTTGTGTTTGTGATTCTCCTGAATGCCATATTTTTTAAAACTAATCCCTGTTATTTGATACTTTTTCCCTTTGATTAATAAAATCATGCTGGTGTTACTAAGTCACTTCAGTCGTGTCTGACTCTGTGTGACCCCATAGACTGCAGCCCACCAGGCTCCCCAGTCCCTGAGATTCTCCAGGCAAGAACACTGGAGTGGGTTGCCATTTCCTTCTCCATTGCATGAAAGTGAAAAGTGAAAGGAAAGCCGCTTAGTCGTGTACAACTCNAAAACTAATCCCTGTTATTTGATACTTTTTCCCTTTGATTAATAAAATCATGCTGGTGTTACTAAGTCACTTCAGTCGTGTCTGACTCTGTGTGACCCCATAGACTGCAGCCCACCAGGCTCCCCAGTCCCTGAGATTCTCCAGGCAAGAACACTGGAGTGGGTTGCCATTTCCTTCTCCATTGCATGAAAGTGAAAAGTGAAAGGAAAGCCGCTTAGTCGTGTACAACTCTTAGCAACCCCATGGACTGCAGCCTACCAGGCTCCTCTGCCCATGGGATTTTTCCAGGCAAGAGTACTAAATTATATAATTATCTAGATTCATAGCATTTATAGAGAATATATAAATGCTTGAATAGGAACACTTTACATGGTATATTATTTTGAAATATTGGACAAAAAATTTGCATAGTATATTCGATTCTAATTCTTCCTACCAGAATTTTTTATGATTTTCACATTATTTGTACTATTGGACATATTTTTTAAATGAATCAATTTTGAAAAATATTTTTCCAGACTACATAACTTTAAAATTTATTACCTTCAATTATTTAGGTATAAAATATAATTGATTAATTAAACTGAGTAATTAAAAATATAATTGATTAAATTAAACATTTTAAAAATGTGTTCTGTGTACCACATATTGAGGTTTTTGTCCTAGGATTGAAGTGAAGAAAATGTAATCTTCCCTTTCAAGAAGTTTATAGTCCAATGCAGAGGGCAGGCATAGGTATTTACAGTGTAGTATAAGTGATACAATTGGAATATATTACAAAGTGCTGTGGAAGCATGAAAATTATTCCACTTTTTAAAGAAGTCACAGGAGTACATAGAAGTAGCAAAGCTTAATTTCTGTGAGGAAACATTCATCAGTTACAAGCTTGCATGTGGCACTTAAGGAAGAGGCAAAGTTATAGAGACTTCAAAAATCTAGTTAGTCATGTAGACTGTACTGTGAGATATAACAGAATTTATACTTGGAATGACATACAAGGGGCCAGATTCCAACATTTGGGTTTTATCACATGGATAAATGCAAGATAGAAGCTTCAAATGCTTCTCTAGAATGATGAGTCTGTCTGCCTTGTTCTTTGTCATATTCTAGTAGAAAATGAATGCTTGGTACATATGAGTGCTGAAGACTTGATACTTTTGAACTGTGGTGTTGCGGGCAGGAGGAGAAGGGGACGACAGAGGATGAGATGGCTGGATGGCATCACTGACTCGATGGGCGTGAGTCTGAGTGAACTCTGGGAGTTGGTGATGGACAGGGAGGCCTAGTGTGCTGCAATTCGTGGGGTTGCAAAGAGTCGGACACGACTGAGCGACTGAACTGAACTGAACTAAACTGGGCATGTAATACATAAATGTTGACTGAATTTAGGACCATTATCTAAAGACAGAATAATCACAATTATTGAGAGCAGTTTGTAATATCTGATGATATGTTTCAATACTAAAATAGATGCGCTGGGAGAAACCAACATCTTTTGGTTTTAGAATAATTCCCATAAATTTAATTATATTCACAGTCCAATTCATATTATAATAAATTATTCTTTTCTCAAGTGAAATCAATAAAAAGCTTTGAAGAATTCATTGCACTGCACATTACAATGGCCTTACAAAGTGCTTTTAAAGTATTGACTAATGCTTCAATATTTCCATGAATTAGTAAGCTACGAGCGATGCTCTCACTACATAGATAAATGGGAATATGGTAATGATAATCTTAGAAATCAAAGTTACCAACAAATACATTTTTATATGGGGTTGCTAATTGTTTCTGTTGTTGTTTTGGTTCTGAAATCCCAAATAATTAGAAAAGCAATGTGACCATCTTTGTCTTGCATATCTGCTTCTTAGCTTATACGAGAAAACAAAAAAGAATAATTAGAGAAATTTAAGTCAGAGTTATTTAGGTAACCAGTTTTAGCATGTCAGTTAGTTCAGTTCAGTTCAGTCTCTCAGTCATCTCTGACCCTTTGCGACCCCATGAATTGCAGCATGCCAGGCCTGCCTGTCCATCACCAGCTCCCAGAGTTCACTCAAACTCATGGCCATCGAGTAGGTGATGCAATCCTCCAGCCATCTTATCCTCTGTCGTCCCCTTCTCCTCCTGCCCCCAATCCTTCCCAGCATCAAAGTCTTTTCCAATGAGTCATCTCTTTACATGAGGTGGCCAAAGTACTGGAGTTTCAGCTTTAGCATCATTCCTTCCAAAGAACACCCAGGACTGATATCCTTTAGAATGGACTGCTTGGATCTCCTTGCAGTCCAAGAGTCTCTCAAGAGCCTTCTCCAACACCACAGTTCAAAAGCATCAATTTTTCGGCACTCAGTTTTCTTCACAGTCCAACTGCTCACATCCATACATGACCACTGGAAAAACAGTAGCCTTAACTAGATGCACCTTTGTTGGCAAAGTAATGTCTCTGCTTTTGAATATGCTATCTAGGTTGGTCATAATTTTCCTTCCAAGGAGTAAGCATCTTTTAATTTCACGGCTGCAATCACCATCTGCAGTGATTTTGGAGCCCCCCAAAATAAAGTCTGACACTGTTTCCACTGTTACCCTGTCTATTTGCCATGAAGTGATGGGACCAGATGCCATGATCTTTGTTTTCAGAATGTTGAGCCTTAAGCAAACTTTTTCACTCTCCTCTCTCACTTTCATCAAGAGGCTTTTTAGTTCCTCTTTACTTTCTGCCATAAGGATGGTGTCATCTGCATATCTGAAGTTATTGATATTTCTCCTGGCAATCTTGATTCCAGCTTGTGCTTCTTCCAGCCCAGCATTTCTCATAATGTACTCTGCATATAANCCTTCCCAGCATCAAAGTCTTTTCCAATGAGTCATCTCTTTACATGAGGTGGCCAAAGTACTGGAGTTTCAGCTTTAGCATCATTCCTTCCAAAGAACACCCAGGACTGATATCCTTTAGAATGGACTGCTTGGATCTCCTTGCAGTCCAAGAGTCTCTCAAGAGCCTTCTCCAACACCACAGTTCAAAAGCATCAATTTTTCGGCACTCAGTTTTCTTCACAGTCCAACTGCTCACATCCATACATGACCACTGGAAAAACAGTAGCCTTAACTAGATGCACCTTTGTTGGCAAAGTAATGTCTCTGCTTTTGAATATGCTATCTAGGTTGGTCATAATTTTCCTTCCAAGGAGTAAGCATCTTTTAATTTCACGGCTGCAATCACCATCTGCAGTGATTTTGGAGCCCCCCAAAATAAAGTCTGACACTGTTTCCACTGTTACCCTGTCTATTTGCCATGAAGTGATGGGACCAGATGCCATGATCTTTGTTTTCAGAATGTTGAGCCTTAAGCAAACTTTTTCACTCTCCTCTCTCACTTTCATCAAGAGGCTTTTTAGTTCCTCTTTACTTTCTGCCATAAGGATGGTGTCATCTGCATATCTGAAGTTATTGATATTTCTCCTGGCAATCTTGATTCCAGCTTGTGCTTCTTCCAGCCCAGCATTTCTCATAATGTACTCTGCATATAAATAAGCAGGATGACAATATACAGCCTTGACGTATTCCTTTTCCTATTTGGAACCAGGCTGTTGTTCCATGTCCAGTTCTAACTGTTGCTTCCTGATCTGCATAGAGGTTTCTCCAGAGGCAGGTAGGTGGTCTGGTATTCCCATCTCTTTCAGAATTTTCCACAGTTTATTGTGATTCCCCAGTCAAAGGCTTTGGTATAGTCAATAAAGCAGAAACAGATGTTTTTCTGGAACTATCTTGCTTTTTCCATGATCCAGCGGATGTTGGCAATTTGATCTCTGGTTCCTCTGCCTTTTCTAAAACCAGCTTGAACTTCTGGAAGTTCACGGTTCACATGTTACTGAAGTCTGGCTTGGAGAATTTTGAGCATGACTTTACTAGTGTGTGAGAAGAGTGCAAATGTGTGGTAGTCTGACCATTTTTTGTCATTGCCTTTCTTTGGGATTGGAATGAAAACTGACCTTTTCCAGTCCTGTATGGGTAAATCCTCTTAATTGGTAATACAGTGAGATAATAGAGTACTTCAGGATGAGCTCTATAACGGGACTGAAAAGTCCAGAATTTCAGCTAAATCATATAGAGGCAGGGTATAGTTTGGGACTTGTGTGCGTGTGCGTGTATGTGTGTGTGTATTTGGTAACTAAATTATTTGAAAAATAATACCTAGTAAATGTTGAATATGATCTTCTTTATTTAGATATTATGGTATGGAGAGATCATTCCTTGATCCATCTTTTACTAGTGAAAATATATCCTATCTCAGCATATTTATAGATGTTTTTTATGAAGCACAAAGTGAGGGGAAAGGAATAGGGGTGGTGTGAAAGAAACAGAGTGTTTACAATGGAGACTAGTTTGTTTATTTTAATTAAGTGGTGTGGAGAATTATTTTATTTTAACTTTAATAAGGAGTTAGGAAGTTATTTTAAAATGTATCCTTATCCCCATCCCCAGATCATTAGTCTTCACTATCCTTTAAAAACCACACAGATTTATAGCTCATAAATTACATTTTCTCTCAGATTTATTGTAAAATGCTTTTTTAGGCCTAAAGAGAAAAGTAAGATGATATGTGTTTTAAATAAAATAAAAATTTGTCTTTAGGCTAACTTGCAGGTTAGTAATTTAAGAGACTATAAAAAAAATACATAGCTGTGGTTTATATGAGCAAACCAATCTGTTTCCTGAGTAGATACAAGACTGTTCAAATTGAAGCTCAGTGTAAAAGTCCCCCTAGTTATTTGCTAACCATTTTTAGATTCAGACTTAATATTTTGAGACCAAGAGAAAGGGACCACCATAAAGTCATCTCATCTGTCAGACAATACACGAGAGGATTCTGGTAGTATAAGAGTGAGGATTTGGAAACTGGCTGCCAAAGGTGATAAGAATTAAAGCAGATTTTGAGAAATTTAAATATGACTTAATTTAACATTTAAAGTCATTAGAAAAGTGCAAGCATTACTGATATGCTGTTAAAACAACAACAGCAAAAAAAAAAAAAAGAGGTTCTGAATACTTTGTATGCTTTGCTGTAGGTCATCTCTGAGAGAAGCACATACTACACTGTTGCATGTATACAAATTTGCAAAGAGCCATACCAGTACAAATAAGAGTTGGATAGCGTTTTGCCTTTTAAAAATCCCATTTAAGAAAACTAATTAAATAGGAGTGTAATATCTCAAGGGCTTCCCAAGTGGCACATTGGTAAAAATCCCCCTACCAATACAGGAGATGCAAGAGACGCACATTCCGTTCTTAGGTCGGGAAGATCCCCTGAAGTAGGAAGTGGCAACCTTTTCCAGAATTCTTGCCTTTGATGGAGCTACAGTCCACGGGGTTGCAAAGAGTTGGACATGACTGAGTGACTGAAAACATGCACACACATGTCATATCTCAAGCATATCAGTAACTTGAGTCATTGACATATGAGAATATATATTGTAACTAAAAGTAATATTAAACTTGAGGTGAGAAATTTGAACAAAAGTCCAACAAAAGCTGATTATATAAACATATGCAAGTGCAAGGTGTAATGTCATTTATATATATATATATATGAGAAGGCAATGGCAACCCACTCTAGTGCTCTTGCCTGGAAAATTCCATGGATGGAGTAGTCTGGTAGGCTACAGTCCATGGAGTTGCTAAGAATCAGACATGACTGAGCAACTTCACATTCACTTTTCACTTTTCATGCATTGGAGAAGGAAATGGCAAGCCACTCCAGTGTTCTTGCCTGGAGAATCCCAGGGACAGGGGAGCCTGGTGGACTGCTGTCTATGGGGTCGCACAGAGTTGGACATGACTGAAGCAACTTAGCAGCTGCAGCAGCAGCAACAATAGCTGATATTTATTTTAAAAATATATATTCTAGGCACTATTTTAACCACTTTAGATAAACTACCTTGTTTCACCCTTAGAAAGCCCTAGTTCTCTTCAGTTCAGTCGCTCAGTTGTGTCTGACTCTTTCGACCCCATGAATTGCAGCATGCCAGGCCTCCCTGTCCATCACCAACTCCCAGAGTTCATTCAAACTCAAGTCCATTGAGTCTGTGATGCCATCTAGCCATGTCATCCTCTATCATCCCCTTTTCCTCCTGCCCCCAATCCCTCCCAGCATCAGAGTCTTTTCCAATGAGTCAACTCTTCGCATGAGGTGGCCAGAGTACTGGAGTTTCAGCTTTAGCATCATTCCTTCCAAAGAACACCCAGGGCTATTCTCCTTCAGAATGGACTGGTTGGATCTCCTTGCAGTCCAAGGGACTCTCAAGAGTCTTGTCCAACACCACAGTTCAAAAGCATCAATTCTTCGGCACTCAGCTTTCTTCACAGTCTAACTCTCACATCCATACATGACCACTGGAAAAACCATAGCCTTAACTAAATGAATGTTTGTTGGCAAAGTAATGTCTCTGCTTTTGAATATACTATCTAGGTTGGTCATAACTTTCCTTCCAAGGAGTAAGCATCTTTTAGTTTCATGGCTGCAGTCACCATCTGCGGTGATTTTGGAGCCCCCCAAAATAAAGTCTGTCACTGTTTCCATATTCTTATTGAACTTTATATTGATGAAGATATTGTGACTTATTTAAATTGCTCAAATCAACACATGTGGTGATAGTAACCATTGGAGCCAAATTTCTAATCTAGCCGCTCTGAGTGCAGAGCTCTTACTTTGACCACCCTCATCTTCTGGCTCTAGCATAGCATCCTCATGAGATTGGGGAGGAATCAATTAGGCTACCCCTATAAGTTACACAGTGAAAGCCCTTTTGTATAATATATCTTCCTCAGATATTATAAGGTTATGATATAATGTGATGATTAGAGTCTGTGATCCCTTACAAATTCCATTTTCTGATAGTGTGGCTTAAAAACTAGAGATCTCAAGAGTACATATTTGCTTGATTTGGCAATAAGTGTTAATTTTTTCTTCCATCCCTATGTAAAACTCTCCCATTTGCTAATGAGTCAACAACATTTGTGAAGCATCTGTATTATGGGTAATGTATACTTACAGGAAGGTCTTACCTGGTAGCTCAGACAGTAAAGAGTCCATCTGCAATATAGGAAGCCTGGCTTCAATCCCTGGGACTGGAAGATCCCCTGGAGAAGGTAAGGGCAACTGTCTCCAGTATTTTTGCTTGGAGAATTCCATAGACAGAGGAGGCTAGTAGGCTATAGTCCATGGGTCACAAAGAGTTGGACAAGACTGAAGGACTAACACATGCTTATAGAAAATGCTTTGTCTTGGAGAAACTATATTTGACTTTCTAAATTAGAATATTCTACTTGCATGAAAGATTGAGTTCTTTAAAATCAACATAAAACAACTGCAAATTAATTTAATGCTGCTGCTGCTGCTGCTAAGTCACTTCAGTCATGTCCGACTCTGTGCAACCCCATAGACGGGAGCCCACCAGGCGCCCCAGTCCCTGGGATTCTCCAGGCAAGAACACTGGAGTGGCTTGCCATTTTCTTCTCCAATGAATGAAAGTGAAAAGTCAAAGTGAAGTCGCTCAGTCGTGTTCGACTCTTAGCGACCCCATGGACTGCAGCCTACCAGGCTCCTTCATCCACGGGATTTTCCAGGCAAGAGTACTGGAGTGGGGTGTCATTGCCTTCTCCAAATTTAGTGCTAATTTCACATAAATGTAATAATAATTCACATTTATATTGCTTGCTATCAGCACATATATATAGAACTGACACTTGCGTGATGCTTTTAAGTTTCCTAAGTGCTCTTACTCATAATCTCATTTAATCCCCAACCATTTTTAGCTACTTTAATCTGTTTGACTGTAGACACATATTTTAAACTGCTTCTAGACATCTACTTGTACATTCTACTTATTCTCAACATTTCCAAAATAAAACAGTTTGCTTTCCTGCTGAAAGTCAGCATTTTTCCTCTACTTTTAGTCTCTAGAAATGATGAGTTGATGGTACTTTTCTATTGCCTTATAATGTTTATGCATCTTTCCTAGGTAAGAATACAGGAGTAGGTTGCCATTTCCTCCTCCAAGGGAATCCTCCCAACACAGGGATTGAACCCATTTCTCCTGTGTATCCTACTTTACAGGTGGATTCTTTACCACTGAGCCACCAAGGATTCCCATATTGCCTTATAATATTTACATATTTATCCCATTTTGGGGAAGATAGGTAATGTTTCTTTTTCTTCGGTATTCTCACACCTAGTACAGAGCCCAACTCACACCAATTTTATAAAAGAAGAAACAGGCAAAAGGAAATTGACTAATGTGTTGAAACAGAGCAATTTAAAACTGTGGACAGAGAAAGGAAAGAGGAGAATATTAGTTTTGTCATGAAAATGTGTCTGAAACACACATCAACATCATTACTGCCTCATCTCCTTCTTTATATTTCATCAGGATGCCCATCAAAATAGCAATGCTAGCCTTTCTTGAAAGTGAAGTTGCTCAGTCATGTTTGACTCTTTGGGACCCTGTGGACTGTAGCCCGCCAGGCTCCTCCGTCCATGGGATTCTCCAGGCAAGATTACTGGAGTGGGGTGCCATTTCCTTCTCCAGGGGATCTTCCCAACCCAAGGATCAAACCCAGGTCTCCTGCCTTGCAGGCAGATGCTTTAATCTCTGAGCCACCAGGGAAGCCCTTTCTTAGATTCCTTACAATCATCACCTACCATGATGAGGTTTTCCAGACTTTAGAGAAATGAAAATAATAATGCTTAAATACTTCAAGATTTCTGTTCTAAATGGAAACAGAAATAGTCTGTCTTCAAATATTTACAGCCATATCTACTTAAAAACACCAAGTTGGATTATAGATTACAGGCACTGCAGAAGATACACCTCAGTGAATTTGAGGAAAACAATGAGATTTACTTTTGCGTTGACCCTGCAAAACTTTATAGAGAAATGGCAAATTCCTGTTTTGCTAAAGGCTGAGCAGGGGAATTTTTCCTTAAAGTGTTTGCTGAGCTTTACTCCCAAATGGGAATGTAAATTACAGTTAAGGGTTTTTGTAACTGGGTTAACTCCCTCACTAGAGGTTGTTTCGGGAGGTGTTGTTTTAAACTTCATTTCAAGCAGAGGATCTATTGATCCTTCCCCTAAAGGGACCAATTTTATTCTGCCTTGGGATATATACAAAACAGAAGCTCTGCCATAATACTTTCCTTACCTTTGTTCACACTTTTGATGGGAAAAAAAAAATAAATGAATTTCTAGGTAATAGTTTTCATAACCTAAGGGATATCTAATGACTTATTTCAATGTCCCAAGGTTCTGGATGTTTTGGAAGATCCCATTGACTCAGAAAATTTCTAAATAACTTTTGGTTTTAGGCCCATAGCCTGCAATTTGTTTGAGCTGTTTTGTGAGCTGATGTACACTGACTTTTGGGATTCAAAAACATTAGCTTGAATTCCATCCCATGTGCATGAGAACCTTGTGCCCTTCCTAATATCTCTCAGAATGCTCATGGAGAGGGTTGTCTCATCTTCTTCCAGATCTCTTCTGGTTTGACTTCCTCTACCTGCTCAAATATTAAAAGTTATAGATCAACCAGTTATAGAGAACATTCTATGCCATTTTCTCGTTTTTTTGGCCTAAACAATGAATATAGTTACTTAGTTTATTCCACAAACATTATTCACACAAGAAATGTGTGTGTCTCACATACAATTACTTGAGGTGATAGAATTTACAGCATAGCACTATATAGCATTAAAGTAAATACTGAAGATTAGACATTTCCTGTCACAAAGCTCTTTAGTCTTGTTCTCGGTGAACCTCTGGACCTCATTGCCTTTCTGTTTCTCAGATTCTATAATGGTTAATTTTACATGTCAACTTGGTTAGGCTCTGGGGTTCGGTTGTTTGGTCAAACACTAGTCCCCATGTAGCTGTGAAGGTACTTTGTAAATATGATTAATACTTAGAATTAGTTGTTTTAAAGTAAAGGTCACTGCTCTTGAAAAGGTGGGTGGGTCAGATTCAGTCAGATAAAAACTTTAAAGAGCAAAAACTGAGGCTTTCTGGAGAAGAAGGAATTCTGCTTCAGGACTAACATTGATAGTTTGCCAAGTTTCTAGTCTGCTGGTCTGCCCTACACTTGTTAGCCTCAAACCTGCAACTTCAAGTCTTACCTGATTTTTCCAAACCTATAAATTTTGTACTTTCCAGCTTTACAATCAGAGGATCTAATCCCTTAAAGGAGCATTTCTCTTTATGTATATACATATGTTCCATTTTTTTCTCATTCTCTACTGAACTCTAAATGATACACCCTCCCTTCTACAAGTTATTCCCTATAACACATGTTCTTTCAATTCAGTCACTCAGTCATGTCCAACTCTTTGAGACACTATGGACTGTAACATGCCAGGATTCCCTGTCTGTTATGAACTCCCAGAGCTTGCTCAAATTCATGTCCATCAAGTTGGTGATGCCATCCAACCATCTCATCCTCTGTTGTCCCCTTCTCCCCCTGCCTTCAATATTTCCCAGCATCAGGGTCTTTTCTAAGGAGTCAGTTCTTCACTACAGATGACCAAAGTATTGGAGCTTCAGCATAGGTTCTTCCAATGAATATTCAGGACTGATTTCCTTTAGGATGGACTGGTGTGATCTCCTTATAGTCCAAGGGACTCTCAAGAGTCTTCTCTAACACCACAGTTCAAAAGCATCAGTTCTTGGGCGCTCAGCTTTCTTTATGGTCCAACTCTCACATCCATACATGACTACTGGAAAAACCATAGCTTGACTGTATAGACCTTTGTCGACAAAGTAACACCTTCCTTTCTTTTCAACAGAATGGTGTTCTAATTCCTACTCTGCTCTTTGTCTACTTTTACATATTAAAAACAGGATTTTAGTGACCTAGAGTAACTGGCAGAGATTCATTTTTGTCTTTGTGCCTCACCAGTCTCTGAGCTCTCTATCTAGAACTTGTTCACCTATGACTTGAATTATGCCACCTCCCTCAAAAAGTGAATGTATCAATAATCAAATTTGAATTGAAATAAAATTTACCTCTATTGCAGAAGTTTCCTATAAAACTTTCTATAAAATAACTAAGTCCAGTATCTTCTGCCTTCATCCTGATTACTGATTTCTCACTTCTTCCAAAACAAGATTTATCACTACTTAGAACAGTTGATTGATACATAGTGAAAAAAGCATAGGTTTTAGAATCAGGTAGACATGGCTCAAATTCTAAGGATCTCATTCAAAATCTTTGTAATGTTACATAACTCCTATATTTTCTCTGGGTATACCAAACGAAGGCTTCCTTGGTGGCTCAGATAGTAAAGAATCCGCCTGCAATGCAGGAGACCTGGGTGTGATCCCTGGGTTGGGAAGATCCCTGGAGGAGGTCATGGCAACCCACTCCAGTATTCTTGCCTGGAGAACCCCATGGACAGAAGAGCCTGGTGGGCTAGAGTCCCTGCAGTCACAAAGGGTTGAACACAACTGAGAGACTAAAACAACACACAGAGTACCAAATAAGGATACTAATGATAGCTTTGTAGAATTTTTAAAAGCATTAAATAAAATAACATGTGGCATCACATTATCATGTTATCATTTTCTAACACTAAGTAGATATTTAACAGAGTTGTCTTTTTTTTTTTAAGAAAATGTTGTAATATGGGGAAAGAGTTGTAGAAAAAGATTTTTCTTTACTGGATAACATTTTTTAGTTATTGGGAAAATTTCACACATATACAGAGTAAACAGAAAAGTATATTAGCCTGCCAGGCCCCCTCTGTTCATGGGATTCTCCAGGCAAGAATTATTTCCTTCTCCAATCACCAAGTACTAATAATCTCCCATTCTTGTTTTATCTCTACCTCCCTCCATTTACTCTCCACCAACCACATGGTGGAAGAAGATGACGATGATGGTAGTGATGATGATTTAGGTAAAATTCATATCCATTGAAAAGCACACATATTTGGTGTAATTAGGTTTACAATTTTGACAAATGGTTAAACCCATATGATCCACATCCTGCTTTGATGGAGAATATTTCCCAGATTTCCCTCCTGCTTTTACCAATTAATCTCCAGTCTTTACCCCACCACACACCCTGCATAGAAATCACTGTTTTCTCTTTCTCTCTTTTAAACCTTAGACTACTCTTGCCTGTTCTAGAATTTCGTATGTGAATATTCATGTACAAGTTAATTTTAGACATGTATTATCATTTTTCCTAGCTAAATATCTAAACATAGAATTTCTGGGTCAAAGGATAAGTTTTTTAAATACTGTGAAAAATTAATAATACATTTTTCAAAGTGACTGTAACAGTTTACATTCTTAGTAGCAACACATAAAGACATGGTTGCTCCATAATCTCGCCAAAATTTTATATTTAAAACAATTATATTTTACGCATTTTTATGTTTTGTATCTTATATGATATTAACATGAAATTTCCCAATGACTTACAGAGTTAGTTGAAGACATTTCTAAAGTGCTTATTGGCCATTCATGTCTTCATTGTGGAGTGTATTTTGTTTTTGTGTTAAAGAAAATATGCTATTAGTTTTCTTATAATTAAGTTACAAGATTTCTTTCTATATTCTCAATGTAAATCCTCTGATAAATATATTCATGTGGGTATTTTCTTTTTGTCACGTATTTGTATCTGTAATGATTTCTCTGAGTAGACAATTTAAATTTTGATGAAATCTAAATTTTTATTATCGTGCTAAGAACATTTAACATGAGATCTACCCTATTAAAAAGCTCTTAACTATACAGTATAATATTATTAAGTATAGAAACAATGTTTTATAGATCTCTAGAATTTATTCATCCAGATAAACAAAAGTTATACCAACAAATAGCAACTCTCCATATCGTTTTTTCCCTAGCCCCTGTCAAACGCCATGCAATTCTCTGATTCTTTGGGTTTAACTATTTAAGACACGTCATTTAAGTGCAGTCAGCATCTTCCCTTTTGTGACTGATTTACTCCACTTAGCATAATATCCTCAATGTTTACCCATGATGTCCTATATTACAGGATTTCCTTTTATTTAAGGCCAAGTGGTATTCCATTATATGTATATTATCACATTTCCTTTAACCATTCATCCTACTATAGTCATTTAGGTGGTTTCCATAATTTGGCTATTGTGAGTAGTGCTTCAGTAAACACATCTATGAGATTCTGATTTTAATCTTTGCATAAATACCCAGAATATCCAGTAATCACTGGATCATATGGTAGTTTGGGCTTCCATGGTGTCTTGGATGGTAAAGAATCTGCCTGCAATGCGGGAGACTGGGTTCGTTCCCTGGGTTGGGAAGATCCTCTGGAGAAGGGCATGGCAACCCACTCTAGGATTCTTGCCTGAAGACTCCCCATGGACAGAGGACCCTGGTGGTCTACAGTCCATGGGGTTGCAAAGAGTCTGACACAACTGAGTGGCTATGCACAGCACAACGTGTGGTAGCTCTATTTTAAATATTTTGAGAACTCATAATACACTATTATTTATAGTGACTGCACCATTTTTCATTCCTCTACCAAGTGTACAAAGGTTCCAATTTTTCTACATCCTCACCAAAACTTGTTGTCTTTTGTTCTTTTGGTAGTAGCCATCCTAACAGTTGTGAGGTGATATATCATTGTGGTTTTGTTTTTTATTTGCCTGATAAGTGAGCTAAAACATTTTTCATACACTCACTGGCTGTTTCTTGTCTTCTTTGAAAACATGTCTATTGAAGTCCTTTGTTCAATGTTTAATTGCTATTATTTTTTCCAATTTAATTATAGAAGTTTTTATGTATTGTGAAAATTAACCCCTTATTACATATACGGTTTATAGATATTTTCCTCCTTTCTGTAGGTTTCCTTTTTACCTTGTTGAATATTTACAGAAAGCAGAAGTGCTTTAGTCAGTGCAGTTCCACTTGTTCAGATTTGCTTTTATTGTCTGTGCTTCTGGTGTCATGTCCATGAAATCATTTCCAAAACCAATGTTACAAAGATTTTCCGGTATGTTCCCTCTAGGAATTTTACAGTCTCATGCCTTATGTTTAAGTTTTTAATCAATTTTAAATTGATTTTTGTATGGTCTTAGATATGTTCTTGTGACAGTTTTTGACATAAAGTCCATTTTGTCTGATACACATAAGTTTACAACTGCTCTTTTTTGGTCACTATTTGCATTGAACATCTTTTTCTGTTACTTTTAACTATGTGTCTTTTTTTAGCTAAAGTGAGGCTGTGGTAGTTGGCTGAATCTTGATTTTTTGTTTTAGTTTTGTTTTTCTATACATACAGCCAGCTACTCTGTGCCTTAATCAGTTGACAATTAATTACTGATACAGAAATATTTGTTATTTCCATTTTGTTTTCTATCCTTTAGCTCTTTTCTTCTTTTTCTATTTTCTTTTGTGCTTCATTTTTTTTTAATGTGCTGTGATTCTTTCCTATTTTCCTTTCATGTAACTTTCATAGTTGTAATAGTTATGGTTTCCATGAGGCTTGCATAAAATATAGTAGTCTTTTTTAAGATTATAGCAGCTTTAGTTCAATCATATGCAAAAAAGGTATACACTTTTATTTCCCTTCTGATATACTTGTGTTTGTTACAATTTATGTCTATTTATATTGTATATCTATTAACATGATGAAGTGGTAAAGAATATGCATGTTAATGCAAAAGATGCAAGAGATTTGGGTTCTATCCCTGGGTCTGGAAGATCCCTTGGAGGAGAAAATGGCAACTCACTCCAGTATTCTCGCTTGGAGAATTCCATGGGCAGAGGAGTTAGTTGGCTGCAGTCCATAAGGTCTCAAGAGTCAGGCATAGCTGAGTGACTGAGCATATATGCACACATCCATAAACATGGTTTTGAGGTATAGTCATTTTTCATACTCTTTTGACTTTTTACTTAAATAGCAAGTGATTTACCTACCACATGCAGTAATGTGATATTTACTGTATATTCATATATTTACTTTTACCAGTGAGTTTTACACTTTTATTATGTTATTGTGTTGCTGTATGGCATCCTTCATTTCTACTCAAGAACTCCTTTTAGAATTTCTTTTAAAACAGATTTAATTGTTGAAGAATTTCTTTTACAGTAGGTTTAATGGTGAAGAATTTCTTTTAAGGCAGATTCAGCTTTAGTTCAATATCAGGAACCTCAGATATGCAGATGACACCACCTTTATGGCAAAAGTGAAGAATTAAAGAGCCTCTTAATGAAAGTGAAAGAGGAGAGTGAAAAAGTTGGCTTAAAGCTCAATATTCAGAAAACTAAGATCAAGCCATCTGGTCCCATTACTTCATGGCAAATAGATGGGGAAACAGTGGAAACAGTGACAGACTTTATTTTTTGATCTCCAAAATCACTCCAGATGATGACTGCAGCCATGAAATCAAAAGATGCTTGCTCCATGGAAGAAACTAGAGAGCTTATTAAAAAGCAGAGACTTTACTTTGCCAACAAAGTTCCATCTAGTCAAGGCTATGGTTTTTCCAGTAGTCATGTATGGATGTGAAATTTGGACTATAAAGAAAGCTGAGCGCTGAAGAATTTTGATACTTTTGAACTGTGGTGTTGGAGAAGACTCTTGAGAGTCCATTGGACTGCAAGGAGATCCAACCAGTCCCTCCTAAAGGATATCAGTCTTGAATATTCATTGGAAGGGCTGATGCTGAAGCTGAAACTCTAATACTTTGACCACCTGATGCAAAGAACTGACTCCTTAGGAAAGACTCTGATGCTGGGAAAGATTGAAGGTATGAGGAGAAGGGGATGACAGAGGATCAGATTGTTGGATAGCATCACTGACTCATGGACATGAGTTTGAGTCAACTCTGGGAGTTGGTAATGGACATGGATGCCTGGCATGTTGCAGTCCATGGGGTTGCAAACAGTCGGACATGACTGAATGACTGAACTGAGCTGAACAGCTTTAGTTTGGGAAAGTTGTTTTTTCTCTACGTTTTTGAAAGACAGGTTTGCCCAGGAACACCATATTTGTTTGGCAGATTTTTTTTTTTAAGCACTTTAAATACATTATTTTAACTGCCTTTTGGCCTGCCAGGTTTCTACTAGTTTGGTGACCATCTTATGAAGTTTTCTTTGTATGTGACAATTACCTTTTTCTTGCTAATTTTATTTTTTAGTTTGTTTTGGTTTACAATATTGTATTCATTTTGCTATACATTGACAAGCATCAGCCACGTGGCTAATTTTAAAATTCTTAGTTTTTGGTTTTTGAAAATGTGATTATAATTAATTCCTTGAGGATTCTTTAAATTAATTTTATCTGTGGTCCTTTGAACTTTCTAGCAGTAGTGTCTGTTTTCTTCCTTTGGTTTCAGGAATTTTCAGCCTTTTTTTTTTTTAAATAAACTTTTAGGTCTTTTCTCTTTCTCTTACCTTCTTATACTACCTTATACATTTGTTGTTGTTCAGTCACTCAGTCGTGTCCAACTCTTTGTGACCCCATGGACTGCAGCACACCAGGCTTCCCTGTCCATCACCAACTCTTGGAGTTTGCTCAAACTCATGTCCATTGAGTTAGTGATGTCATCCAACCATCTCATCCTCTGCCATTCCCTTCTCCTCCTACCTTCAATCTATCCCAGCAGCAGGCTCTTTACCAATGAGTCAGCTCTTTTCATCAGGTGGCCAAAGTATTGGAGCTTCAGCTTTAGTTGGCATCAGTCCTTCTAGTGAATATTCAGGGTTGATTTCCTTTAGGATGTGTATATTATTTTTTATGACAATTTTTTTTAAATTCCTTAACTTTCTGTTTGCTTTTCCATTTTTAATTTTCTTTTTGTTCCTCTGAACAATTTCAGGTGAGCTGTTTCTAAGTCTGCTGATTTGTTCTTCTTAATCTAGTCTGCAGTTCAACTCCTCTATTGATTTTTTTAAATTAATATATTCTTCAACTCCAAAATTTCTGTTTTTTTCCCTTAATTTTCTCTATCTTGTTAACATTCTCACTTTATTTATGCAGTTCTTTAAACTCATTAAGCATTTTTAATATTAATTATTTTGATTCCCTATTAAGTAATATATATACAGTTGACTCTTGAAAAATGCAGGGCTTCAGGACACAGACCATTCAAGCAGTCAAAAATCCATGTATACTTATTGTCAGCCCTCTTGTTTATGCAGTTCCTCTGTATCCAAGTTTTCTCCAAACCCTTGATTCTGCATTCATGAATTAAACCAACTGATGAATGTGTGTGGTTTAAAACTCAACATTCAAAAGACTACGATCATGGCATCCAGTCTCATCACTTCATGGCATATAGATGGGGAAACAATGGAAACAGTGACAGATTTCATTTTCTTGGGCTTCAGAATTACTGCAGATGATGACTGCAGCCATGAAATTAAAAGATGCTTGCTCTTTGGAAGTAAAGCTCTGACCAACCTAGACAGCATATTAAAAAGCAGAGGCATTACTTCGCTGACAAAAGTTCATCTAGTGCAAGCTATGGTTTTTCCATAGTCGTGTATGGATGTGAGAGTTCGACTATAAAAAAAGCTGAGTGCTGAAGAATTGATGCTTTTCAACTGCGGTGTTGAAGAAGACTCTTGAGAGTCCCTTGGACTGCAAGGAGATCAAACCAGTCAATCCTAAAGGAAATCAGTCCTGAATACTCATTGGAAAGATTGATGCTGAAGCTGAAACTCCAATACTTTGGCCACCTGATGTGAAGAACGGACTCATTGGTAAAGACTATGATGCTGGGAAAGATTGAGGGCAAGAGGAGAAGGGGACAACAGAAGATTAGATGGTTCGATGGCATCACTGACTCGATGGACATGAGTTTGAGCAAGCTTTGGGAGTTGGTGAGGGACAGGGAAGCCTGGAGTGCTGCAGTCCATGGGGTCACAAAGAGTTGGACATGACTGAGTGACTGAACTGAACTGATGAATGTGTAGTACTGTAACATTTGCTATTGAAAAAATTAACGTGAAAGTGGACCCAGGCATTTCAAATCCATGTTGTTCAAGAGTCAACTCTGTTTGTTTCATTAGGGCCACACTCTAATGTTTTGTCTTGTTCCTTTCTTTGGTTCATATTTCAGTTTCTCAATCTTTTTATTGGTATCCATACATTAGAAAAAATAATCGCCTCTTCCATTCTTAGGTGGATGATGGTCATCTTCTGTATAAGACTGACAGTTAAGCCACAGATTCCCTGGGTGTCTCCAACCTTCATTCAAGTCCAAATTGCTGTGATTTTTGAACTGGCCCTCAGGTATTTAGGGTATGTTGGGTCCTACACCTCTTTGTAAGAGCACCTGGAAAAGTTGAAAGTTTGAGTGAATAGTCTTTCTCTCTGAAGGAAAAAGCTAGATGCTGGGTTTTTTCACCCATTTGATCTATACTGGACCTGGTCCTGGAGGAGGATTGTGGCAACTGCCTCTTTGCTGATTTAAACCACCATTTTTCTTCTCATTGGCCCTCAGGCTTCTAGAATATGCTAAGTTCCATCAGCACTTTGAGATAAACCCAGTTAGTCGCTCAGGTAGCCCTCAGATAAGTTTTAATTTTCGTGTGTAAGTTGTCCAACTTTTTTCTTCCCCAGAGAGAAGCCAGAAGCTAAATGCTTCCTCCCAATTGTATGGTGTTATACGCCAGGGGGTTATGATGAGTGGGTATCTCAAACTTACCAACCAATTTTGAATTGGCTAGTTTTGCACTTGCTCAGGGTCCAAAAACTTCTCAACTTGTATCTCAGTTTCTTAGAGAAGGAACTGGTTTCTCAGTTTCTTAGAGGAGGAACTGATCTGTGTATTGTTGTAAATAAGGGAGTCCATGGGAAGAAAGTAAGTACTGGTCTTGACTCTTCTACCATTTTCCTGACAACATCCAATTTAACTGTTTTCTTTACAGTCAATGTTTTTGTGTCCAAAGAAATCTTTCTGTACTCTTAAGTTGTGAAGAAATTCTCCTGTATATTTTTATAAATGCATTTTAGTTTTAGGTTTTGTAATCAGATTTATGATGCATTTCACACAAAAAAAATTGGAATGTCATATGAAGTGGGTGTAAATGCTCGTCTTTTCTTCTTATAGATATAGCAGATGTACCAGCTTCGTTTGTTGAAAATGTTCCTTCTCTTAATTAATTGTAGAGTGCTTTGAAAATAAAATGACAATTTATATGTCAGATAAGTTTTTGGATTTCAGATTATTTCATTTGTTTATCCTAACTCACAATGATTTAATTGTAATTTTGGATAAGTCATTAAATCAGTTGCTGTCGCTTCAGTTGTATCCAACTCTTTGCAACTCCATGGACTGTAGCCCGCCAGGCTTCTCTGTTCACAAGATTCTCCAAGCAAGAATACTGGAGTGAGTTGCCATTTCCTACTCCAGGGGATCTTCCTGATCCAAGGATTTAACCTGCGTCTCTTGTGTCTTCTGCATTGACAGGTGGATTCTTTGCCACTAGCACCACTTCTATAATTGTATTACAGATTACTACACACGGAGATTTGAAACTACAGCCATGGATTATTTTGCAGTTCTGTATATGAGAACTACAGATACTACATGGCTAAGTTCTTTATTCAAGTTCCCACAGGCTGGAATCAAGGTGTCAGATGTCTGAATTCTCATCTAAACCTTGCAGTGTTGTTCCAAGATAATTTAGTTTATTGGCAAAATTCAGTTGCTTGAGGCTGTACAACTGAGGGTGCATTTTCTAGCTGCATGGTTAGGTGCCAATCTCGTTCCCAAAGGCCACCCGCTTTCCTTGCCGTAGGACTCCTCCATCTTGAAGGCAAGCAATGGAAGTTTCCTTTGAGTTGAATTCCTCCTATGCTACAAATGACTTCCCTGGTGACTCAGATGGTAAAGCATCTGCCTACAATGCAGGAGACCTGGGTTCAGTCCCTGGGTTGGGAAGATCCTCTGGAGAAGGAAATGGCAACCCACTCCAGTACTCTTGCCGGGAAAATCCCTTGGACAGAGGAGTGTGGTAGGCTACAGTCAAAGAGTTGGACATGACTGAGTGACTTCACTTTTTTCACTTTATGCTTCAAATATTTAGTTTCCTCTGTTTCTAATGTCTAGACTTACATATATAGGACTCATATGTTTAGATCAGGATTACCCAGATCATCTCCATTTCTTAAAATCAACTTACATAACATATGCCAATCACTAGCCTAGAATCCATCATATTCACAGTCACAGATTGTGTACCTCAGGGTATCTTGAGGGCCTTGTTAGAATTCTGCCTAACTCAGTCAGCTATTGAAAGTCCTTTCTGCAGCAGCATGCTCTTTGTTTTAAAGATTATTTTGGCTATTCTAGGACCTTTGCATTTTCATAAATATTTTTAGAAAAAGCTTGCCAATTTCCATTAAGGAAAAAAAGAAACTAAGTTGATGTTGCTGTGGAGAATTAATATCTTAATAATATTTAGCCTTCCTATTGAACTTGGCATTCCAATCCCTTAGCAACATTTTATGATTTTGCATTTTTTGTTTGTTTGTTTTAGTGTTTGGTATTTTAAATGCCTTTTTAAAATTTTATTCTGAAATGTTTGCTTTCGATGCTACTATAAAATTTTATTTTTCAATTGATGCTATTTTTAAAAAATAGATTCTGTATGTTAACATTTTTGGAGAGTTTGCTAGTTTTGTTATTTTTTTTTGAAGTATTATTTGATTGTTAGTTTGAATATAAACAATTACGCTGTGTTAATAGAAGAAACTGTAGTTTTTTCTTTGAAATTTTAATGTCCTGTTTATTCATTTTATGCTTTATTGCACTGGCTAGGACATCCAGTTATATCAAATACTTGTGATGAAAGTAAATGTTCCTGCTTTATTCTAGATCTTACGGGGAAAGAATTAAATTTTTACCAGTAAGTATAATGTTAAGTATAGGTTGTTTATACTTGTTCTATATTAGACTCAGGAAATTCCTTTACACTTTTTGTTTGAGAAATATTTAAAAAATTTTTTTCATGTTAAATTATGTCAACTTTTGATGTATCAAGATTATCAGGTATAGTTTCCTCCCTTATTTTTAAAAAACTTTTTATTTTGTATTGGGTTACAGCTGATTAACAATATTGTGATAGTCTCAGATAGCACTGAAAGGATTAATATTGAAATATTGGTTAATGTTGCATTATTATAGTTCTAACCTCCTCATTTACTGGAATTATCATATTGTTGTCTTTTCAGTGTGAAAATATTTTCCTTAGACTGCTATCTTCTGGCTTGATTGTTTTTTTTGAGAAGTCATTGTCGTTTGTATTATTTTTGCAGATATTTAATCTGTGACTCTAGTCTTGTTACTTTAAAGATCATCATTTTGCATTTGAATTTTAGCAGTTAGACTATAATTTCTTTAGATATAGTATCCTTATTATTCATCCTGTTTGGGTTTTTTTGAGCTTTTAGATATATTAGTTGATGCTTTTCCAGATTTAACATGATTTTGGTCATTTTTTTCCTTCCAGTTTCTCTTACTAGAACTCTATTTGTACAGATGTTATAATTAAATACTGTCTCATAGGTCTCTCAAATTCTATTCATTTTTCTTTATTTTATAGTTCTGTTCCTTAGACTGGATGACTACTACTGATATATTTTCAAATTCACTAACTGCTGCTAATTCTAATCTTCTGTTAATCAAATAGAGTAATTTCAAAATTTTTTAGGTATTGTACTTTTTAATTCTGGAATTTTTTGAGATATAAGTTATATACATACAACCTAAGGATTAAATATTTGTACTGTTCATAGAATTATTACATAGACAATAAGTCTAAGTCTAGATAACATCCATCATCATACATAGCTAAGTTGTTTTTCTTGTGATGAGAACTTTTAAGACTTACTCTCTTAGAAACTTTGAAATACATGATGCAGGAACCAAAGAATTTCTGTTTTGCTCGTCCTTTATGATTTCCATTTTTTGAATGTGGTTCCCAGTCAGTCATTATATATAAAATTCCTCTGAGTTGATGAACATATTTATTGTAGTTGTTTGAAAACCTTTGCTATTTGCAATATGTAAGGCCTTTAAGGAAGGTTTTCTATGGATTACTTTATTTTTTAAATATAAATTTATTTATTTTAATTGGAGATTAATTACAATATTGTATTGGTTTTGCCATACATCAACATGAATCCGCCACAGGTACACACATGTTCCCCATCCTGAACCCTCCTCCCTCCTCCCTCTCTGTACCGTCCCTCTGGGTCGACCCAGTGCTCCAGCCCCAAGCATCCAGTATCATGCATTGAACCTGTACTGGCGATTCATTTCATATATGATATTATACACGTTTCAATGCCATTCTCCCAATCATCCCACCCTCTCCCTCTCCCACAGAGTCCAAAAGACTGTTCTATGCATCTGTGTCTCTTTTGCTGTCCTGCATATAGGGTTATCGTTACCATCTTTCTAAATTCCATATATATGCGTTAGTATACTGTATCGGTGTTTTTCTTTCTGGCTTACTTCACTCTTTATATTAGGCTCCAGTTTCATCCACCTAATTAGAATCGATTCAAATGTATTCTTTTTATGGATTACTTTAAAAGGAATATGGCATTATTTTCCTTTTTTGCATATCTGACTAGTTTTAATTTTGTTCTAGACATCAGGAATAAATTCTTGTAGAGCCTTTACATTCTGTTACGTTTTTCTGTAGAAGCAGTGGTCTACCAATTTAGTTTGGCTGTACTCAAACTTTGTAATCATTCTGCTCTGAATATCAGCTCAGTCACTCAGTTGTTTCTGACTATTTGTGACCCCATGGACTGCAGAACACCAGACTTCCCTGTCCATCACCAACTTCTGGACCTTGCACAAACTCACACCCATTGAGTTGGTGATGCCATCCAACTTCTCTTCCTCATCCAACCTTCTCATTCTTGCCATTCCTCCTCCTCCTGCCTTCAATCTTTCCCAGCATCAGGGTCTTTTCCAATGAGTCAATTCTTCACATGAGGTGGTCAAAGTATTGGTGTTTCAGCTTCAACATCAGCCCTTCCAATGAACACCCAGAACTAATTTCCTTTAGGATGGACTGGTTGGATCTCCTTGCAGGCCAAGGGACTCTCAAGAGTCTTCTCCAACACCACAGTTCATAAATATCAATTTTTCAGCACTCAGCTTTTATTATAGTCTAACTTCCACATCCATACATGACCACTGACCACATGACCATAAATTTGACTAGCTGGACCATTGTTGACAAAGTAATGTCTGTGCTTTTTAACATGCTGTCTAGGTTGGTCATAGNCCAAGGGACTCTCAAGAGTCTTCTCCAACACCACAGTTCATAAATATCAATTTTTCAGCACTCAGCTTTTATTATAGTCTAACTTCCACATCCATACATGACCACTGACCACATGACCATAAATTTGACTAGCTGGACCATTGTTGACAAAGTAATGTCTGTGCTTTTTAACATGCTGTCTAGGTTGGTCATAGGTTTCCTTCCGAGGAGCATATATCTTAATTTCATGGCTGCAGTCACCATCTACAGTGATTTTGGAGCCCAAGAAAATAGTCTGTCCCTGTTTCCATTGTTTCTTCATCTATTTACCATGAAGTGATGGGACCAGGGGCCATGATCTTCTTTTTTTTTTACTTTACAATACTGTATTGGTTTTGCCATACATTGACATGAATCGCCACAGGTGTACATGAGTTCCCAACTCTGAACCCCTCTCTCATCACCCTCCCTATATCATCTCTCTGGGTCATCCAAGTGCACCAGCCCCAAGCATCCTGTATCCTGCATTGAACCTAGACTAGCAATTCATTTCTTACATGATAGTATACATGTTTCAATGCCATTCTCCCAAATCNCTTGACCTGCATACAGATTTCTCGTAAGGCAGATCAGGTGGTCTGGTATTCCCATCTCTTTAAGAATTTTCCACAGCTTGTTGTGATCCATATAGTCAAAGGCTTTGGCATAGTCAGTAAAGCAGAAAATGTTATTTCCATTATATTGTTCAAAAGATTATAAATTCTTCCAAATTCACTTTAACAAAATCACCATAAATAAAAATGATATAATAAAATTCCCTTTGCTAAATTTTCAAAGAGAAAATTATCTTGATATGTGTTGATAGAGCATGCAGTTATAGTCAGTTCATCATAATGTATATTTTAAGTCAACAAGTATTCTCTATTGGTAAAACAATAGAAACACTCCCATCAAATTCAGAAGTTGCATAGCATACACGACATAAAAACAACTATCTAAAATTGTTATAAAAGTTCTCACCAATTCAATTAGATAAGGGAATATTGAAAAAGTTAAAAAAAATTAGACCAGAGATAGTTATAAATTGCTTGTCCGATTATTCCTTTGAGAAGACACATCTGAATCAATTGAAAAACTGTTATGATGGTAAGATAATTGAGTAAGCTAAATAGTTAAAAGGAAATACGCAAAATCATTAGCTATCCTATTTAGAGATAATTATTACTAGCTAGAACTTAGAAAAAATAGATCATTTTCTATAGAAATAGCAATTATATTAAACCTAGGATTAATTTTAATTAGAAATGTAAAATTGTGTGATGAAACCTTCAAAATATGACTGGGGACATAAAAGGAAGACTTATATAGTGATACGTATATATTACATTTCAAGGAAGTACTCATACAGTACAGGATTAGGAGCTAATTCCTGTTAGGGACAATCAGGAAGAGAAAGTTTCTTAAAGGAAATAATGCTTGAGCTGAAACTTAAAAGTAAATTTCCCACGTGTAGAGGAGAGAAGAAGATATCAAAAAGAAGAAGCCACTTATTTAGTACAAAGTTACCTTAAGGAGCATGTAGTGTTCAGGAAACAATAATTAGCTGGATATCAATAAAACATACACTAGGAGAAGACGAAATGTGGAAACTAAGCATTTTGCATTTATCTTGTAAATGATAAGTGCCATGAAAATACAATATCATCCATTTTTCAAGTCCTTTAGCTAATTCTTTGGAATAAAGTATTAAACAGTAAGCATGAAATTGGTAAAATTGTCTGAAGAGGTCCAATTTAAAGTATGTATCATAAAATCTTTTAGTGAAACAAAGTTGTAATTAAAACCTACATCTTCATTTACAAAGCATTTGTAATTTATTGTATATACATAATATTAAAGTATATGTTGATTAAATTTTTTTTTTTTACTATTTCTGGGAAGACTTTATAAAATATTTTACATAATAATATTCTGCATTATCAGTAACAAAAAGTTTAATTCAGTTCTAAGTTTAAAAACGTCCAGAATTATACCTGAGAATTAAGACACCATTAGCCTGTTAAAGTAGTGAGAACTATTAAGCTTCTCAGAAAGTTAACTAAAAAGTATTTGTTTTCTATATTTGGCAAAATTCATTTTAAAAGATCTGCTTTCTCTACAATTGTAACATAATGAGAGAAAGTTAAAGTTAAAGTGTTAGGTCAATAGCAAATCCCTTTGGCAAATAAATCTTGCTATTAATATTTAATATTTTTATAAAATAAAATCTGTAGAAGTTGCTTTATAGAGGAAAGACATCTAATATAATAAGATGATCTGTAACACCTTAGAATACCTAAAATTAAAAGTAAAGCATATATCTACAGGATTAATATGTCTGACCATAGAAAGGGGAATGCTTATGAATGTGTCCTCTAAATTGTTGGTGAAATATTTATATATTTTCAGATTTTTATTGAATTGATAAATAAGATATTTGTGTTTCTCCCTGATGAGTGAGAAAAAGCAAATGTCACAGGAAAAGTGTAAACATAGGTAAAGATCTATGATCAAATATAATTCATACAGATATTTACAAAGATTTAATGTATTCATCTTTAAAATAAAATTCCAATAATTTCCCTAGAACTCTTGATCTCCTTCCACCCAAGTTTTAAAAGTTGTGCATCTAATTATTCCTTCTTTGCTTGTCAACTTTCTATCCTGTTTGGTTTTCTTCTACATTGATTTCAGGTATATTTTAGTTGTTTTCAATCACCAAGTTGTGTCCAACTGTTTGTGATGACATGGACTGTAGCATGCCAAGCTCCTCTGTCCTCCACTGTCTCTTGGAGTTTGGTCAAATTCATGTCCATTGAGTTGGTGATGCTATCTAAACATTATATCTTCTTGCTCCTTCTCCTTTTGCCTTTAATCTTTCCTAGCATCAGGGTCTTTTCCAGTGACTTACCTCTTTTCATTAGGTGGCCAGAGTATTGGAGCTTCAACTTCGATGTCAGTTCTTCCAATGAAGGTTCAGGGTTGACTTTGTTTAGGATTGGAGTGGTTGTATCTCTTTGCTGTCCACAGGACTCTCAAGAATCTTCTCCAGCAACACTATTCACAAACATCAGTTCTTCAGCACTCAGCCTTCTTTATGGTCCAACTCTCACATCTGTACTGGAAAAACCATAGCTTTGACTATACAAAATCTTTGTTGGCAA
Organism: Neotragus moschatus; assembly: GCA_006410615.1. NCBI lineage: Eukaryota > Metazoa > Chordata > Mammalia > Artiodactyla > Bovidae > Neotragus > Neotragus moschatus. The sequence continues at coordinate 195,708 of SJYA01000601.1, read as the reverse complement.
AGTGATATCTCTGCTTTTTAATATCCCATCTAGCTTTGTCATAGCTAGCTTTTCTTCCAAAGAACAAGCATCTTTTCATTCTGTGCTGCAGTCACTGTCTGCAGTGATTTTGGAGGCCAA
>SJYA01000601.1:135721-179811 GCA_006410615.1 Neotragus moschatus | reverse complement strand
CATGTATGGATGTGAGAGATAGACTGTGAAGAAGGCTGAGCACCGAAGAATTGATGCTTTTGAACTGTGGTGTTGGAGAAGACTCTTGAGAGTCCCTTGGACTGCAAGGAGATCCAACTAGTCCATTCTGAAGGAGATCAGCCCTGGGATTTCTTTGGAAGGAATGATGCTGAAGCTAAAACTCCAGTACTTTGGCCACCTCATGCGAAGAGTTGACTCACTGGAGAAGACTCTGGTGCTGGGAGGGATTGGGGGCAGGAGGAGAAGGGGACAACAGAGGATGAGATGGCTGGATGGCATCACTGACTCGATGGAAGTGAATCTTAGTGAACTCCAGGAGTTAGTGATGGACAGGGAAGCCTAGTGTGCTGCAATTCATGGGGTCGCAAAGAGTCAGACACAGCTGAGCGACTGAACTGAACTGAACACATTCCTCTTAGGGCCTAACACTACTGAGACTATGAGGTTTCACGTGTTAACATTTCTTGACTTAAGTGAAATTCACAGAACTCATTGCCATCTCTTTCATAGGAATATTGTGAAAATGACCATTAACACTCACAGAGTAGACTTTGAGCTCCTACAAAGAAAGGAGCTCATTACCTAAGAAAAAAAGAAATAAATTTAAAAGCAACATATACATAATTGTAAGTGAATCAAACACATGTGCGTTAAACTTATGTAGATACAAGTGTGGAATTAAGCAAGAAATACTTGGCCAAGCTTGCTTTGAGTTTTATGAAATGGAAACACTTTAAATATGGTTTGATAGATTTCATAAACCTATGTAGAGAAGTTTGCCAGTCCTTGATACTATAAATAGATATTTTGTTATGTGTTCTAAGGAATTATTCACATTTCTAANAATTAAGCAAGAAATACTTGGCCAAGCTTGCTTTGAGTTTTATGAAATGGAAACACTTTAAATATGGTTTGATAGATTTCATAAACCTATGTAGAGAAGTTTGCCAGTCCTTGATACTATAAATAGATATTTTGTTATGTATTCTAAGGAATTATTCACATTTCTAATAGTGATCTCACAATTTGTCAAGAGAAACTCATGATGTTAGAAATATTTATTTCAAATATAAAGAAATAATTGCTTTGTTTCTGTTAAATATTGACTGCAAAGATAACTTTCTATCCATTCAATTGATATTTGAGTATAGATAATAGTAGACTTTATTACACATATTCAGTTCAGTCACTCGGTCATGTCCGACTCTTTGTGATCTCATAAATTGCAGCACGCCAGGCCTCCCTGTCCATCACCAACTCCCAGAGTTCACTCAGACTCACATCCATCGAGTCGGTGATGCCATCCAGCCATCTCATCCTCTGTCATCTCCTTCTCCTCCTGCCCTCAATCCCTCCCAGCATCAGAGTCTTTTCCAGAGTCAACTCTTTGCATGAGGTGGCCAAAGTATTGGAGTTTCAGCTTTAGCATCAGTCCTTCCAATGACCACCCAGGACTGATCTCCTTTAGAATTGACTGGTTGGATCTGCCTGTAGTCCAAAGGACTCTCTAGAGTCTTCTCCAACACCACAGTTCAAAAGCATCAATTTTTTGGCACTCAGCTTTCTTCATAGTCCAACTCTCATATCCATACATGACCACTGGAAAAACCATAGCCTTGACTAGGCGGACATTTGTTGGCAAAGTAATTACTCATGTTAACATGCAACAAGTATTTATGAAGTTTTTGGAGCCTGAATACTGAAATAAGAAATTACAGGTTGGCTCAAATATCAATGGAGTCAATATCTAGCCTTGGAACCTCAGACATGACATTTAATGGGCCTCAGAAGACTGAAAAATACTATATGAATACATAGTGATTACATAGTCCTTCATTAATGAGCCTTATGCAGATGCAGTTTATGTTATAAGACAGTCACGTCTGTTAAGTCAACATTGTTTTGCTTACCTAAATTAAAGGCTAGAGAAAGACTATAAGTAAAAGATAAATTGCATTGTATTCCTTGTTTCTCCTCTTAACACTGTTCAAAATTATTTGAGTATATTTGACAAATACAGTTCTGCAAATTTGGATTCCTGCTCTGAATTTACGAAAAGCAGTTTGATTTCTTGATAATGTATGTCATTTTGGCTACTTCAAATTTGCAGTGTTTTTATTCTTCAAGCCATTAAATTGTCAAGTTTAGAACATTGTCTTTGAAAGCATTCATGTAAAAGAGAGTTTTATAAGTAATTATTACAGCTTACGATAAATATGGGAAATAAAAAAATAAAATTGTCAAGTAATAATAATGTTTCAAGACCTGTTTATCAGTATTATTGTCATAATTACTATCTAGTGAAGATATATTGCCATTTCACAGAAGGGAAAATCAAGTCTCTGAAAATGTGAATAACTTGTCTGAGATTACTTACATAGCAAAGAGGAGACAGACCTAGAAAAATCCAGGTCTAAATGGCTTCAAATCTAATGCTATTCTCCTTATATTCTACTTTCTACCATGATAATCCATTTTCATAGCTTTTTCAAAGCAGTGACGAAGACTGCAGAGATTTTTCTTGAAGTTATTACCTTGGGTATAGCTAAAGAAATCATGAATGTTAGATGTTAGAAAAGGCTTGCTAAAATAAAGTCACATGTTATATCTATTACGTTAGGTGTTAGATAGGCTTGCTATCACAAAGAACTCACTTCCATATGCTAATTGATTAACCTGTTGGAAATTAATTTCATTTTGGCAGGGATAGACTAATTTAGCCCAGATATATATAGAGAGGTTTTCCTGACTGAGGGAGGCCTATACTTTGTTAGGGCTTCCCAGGTGGCACAGTGTTAAAGAATCCGCTTGCCAATGCAGGAGACGCAAGAGACACAATTTTGATCCCTGAGTCGGGAAGATCCCCTGGAATAGAAAATGGCAACCTGTTCCAGGATTCTTGCCATGGACAAAGGAGTCTGGTGGGCTACAGTCCATGGGACTGCAGAGAATTGGACACGACTGAACACATACAAACTTTTTATTAGGCTTGCTAATATAGTAGAAAAAACTAGAATGAGAGAGAACACGTAAGAAATCCACAGAATATTTACATCGTGGCAAATAACACTGATAAGAGCAAAATAGTTCCTGGAACAACAAAAAAAATAAAATAAAATAGAATCTGTGTTTTTATCTAGTAGACTCTGGAAATACATGTATGTTGATTCTACTCGATCTTTGAGGTGAAATTGAAGATGAAAAGAAGGCTTTGGAAATATACTACTAAGCCAGTCTTTAATTAGGTGGAGATTTCAGAATGAGAAATGAAGAAATACACATAAATTTGGCTAAATCCTCTGTTCTCTTACGAGCCACTTTTATGTGAAATGTTCTCATTTAGTTACCTCATTCTGTCTTCTCCGATGGTGTTGGGGGTGGTGAAGGCTAAGGAAGAGATTGTGATTGGAACAATGGTGACCCTTTTGTTGAGCACATAGTATGTTTCATGCTTCAACAAATAGCTGATCCATGTTATCGTATTTAATGTTTCAGCAATCCAGTGCATTTTTGTATCCCTAACTGACTGAAGAAAAAATAGCTTCTGAAATTAATCAACTAGACAGTGTCAGAACCTGGATTTCAGTTCTGTTAGGTTTGATTCCTAAGCTGTGATGTTGACTTCTATAGTAACTCTAATTTAAATAAAAGTTTCTAATTGAGGATTTAATTTAAAATGGCAAGGTGATATTTTAATCATGCCAAAGAGGAATTTAGAAATAAAGGGGAAAAAATATGAAGCAAACAAACAAAAAACCAATGTTGTATCTCCTGTGGCAGGTATCTCTTAGAAAGTGGTAAACAGCAGGATAGCATTCAGGGACTCATATATGCTGACTTTTTGTATTATGATAGCACTGACATTATCATTATTCTTAATGTAAATGAGAAAACGGAGGCCCAGAAAGTTCTCATAACCCATCTGTTGTAATTTGGGACTTCAACAACAATCTTTTTTTTTTTTATTTTCTTTGATGACAACACTGAATATTTATGACTCGGTATTTATCCTATCCCACCCACTTCTGATTGAGAAAAGAGTGTTAGCTGTCATACTCCTTTCCCTTCTGTCTTTTTAACAAAGCAAGGAATCAGTTTTCAACTGTTAAGTTGATAAGACAAATGAAAGAAAGTTAGAAGTTTCTGTTGAAACTTCAGTAGTCTCTCATAGTATGACTCAAATTTAGGAAAGCATAACAGTGTGTGGTTTTATGGCTTGTTCTTCATTATTTTCTGTTAACTTTCTCTAGTCTTTTTATTTCTTCTTTATAGGCTCTAGTTGAATAAGAAATACTGAACAAATAGATGAACATATATCTATATAAAATTTATAGACTGCTGTATGTGAGAAGAGAGTTGACAGGGGTAAGAGGGGTTATTTTAAAATTTCCCAGGTAGTCTTCAGGTAAGAATGGGAATTTCAGAAGCAGACTGATTGCCACCATAAGTACTAAATATCAACCTGGTTAAGGACACACTTTTACTCATTCAAAAATCAGATGAGCAGGGGTCACTCTTTGATTCATTAAGCAATATTTGAGTGTTCCTTGGTGCCAGGTGTTGCTCCAAGTGCTGAGGATATAACAGAATGGAAGGAAATTTTGGCCCTTGAGGAGGAGGACCTACAGTAAGTCTGAAGCCCCCAAAAGTGTAGAATTGCTGTCAGTGTATATTGGTTGTATTATTTCTTAGTTCTTTCTAGGACCTTTTAATAAACTGTGTCCTTAATTCTTAGATTTATTCTTCTAAAATCAGTTCTTGTCTCCTCATAACAAAATTCTTTTTTTTTTTTTTTTTGAGATTTTTCAAGCAGCTACAGGTCTAGTTTGAGTCTGTTGATACCACCTAATATGATCAGATCACATACATCCCTAAAACCTGGCCTGAACCCTATAGTTGAATAAATAGCCATTCTAGAAGGAAAATAAAACCAATGAATAGTANTCCTCATAACAAAATTCTTTTTTTTTTTTTTTTTGAGATTTTTCAAGCAGCTACAGGTCTAGTTTGAGTCTGTTGATACCACCTAATATGATCAGATCACATACATCCCTAAAACCTGGCCTGAACCCTATAGTTGAATAAATAGCCATTCTAGAAGGAAAATAAAACCAATGAATAGTAACTTGCAATTATTCATAGGCTATAAATTCTTATAATTTTCTTACATTCAAAGACAAAGCGTTTTTTGAATAACAGTAACAGGTATTCTCTGTAGTTCTTGGGTTTTTAAGGCACTGTGTCTTGTGAAATGTGATGTTGTGTGAACTTGTGCTGGATGTAGCTTTCTGAAAAGGCCAAGGAGAAATTCTAAACTCCTTTTTGTGATATATTCTTGTTCCCATCAGTGACCTCTTCATTGAGAAGAGAGAGAGGAAGGAAGAAAGAAAATGAGGTTTTCTCTGATGACAAGTCAATTTAAGAGAACCCTCTGATCAATGACTGTGCTTGGCAAAAGCAAGAGGTTTCTGGTTTCTTTTAAGGGAAAAAATGCCAACACATCCTTGATGGCTCGTAGTCTCTGAAAGTGGGATACATTTTATAAGGCATAGGAAAGGGATAGGAAAGTAAGCTTGAGTTTTGCACAAGGACTTCATTTGTGGAGCATAAAAGCATCCTCAGTGAAGTTAATGGCCAGGAGAGAGGAAACTAAGCTCAAAAGTTGCATTTAAAAAATTCATTAGAAAAGACATAGTAATGAACATTATGTTACTAGACATAAGTTGATTTCAATTAATGACTGAGTACTCTTAAAAATACACATGACATTATGTCTTTTATTGAACCAATGAGAGGACTAATGTTGAAAATTATGCTAGATTTTAAGATTCATAAACCTGTTGCTTCTCCGGAGGTTAGAAGTCACAATATGAAGCATATTTGAATATGGATTGCTTATGACACAGAATACCAAGAAGAAGGAATGTAATTTTTTATTCTGTTTCATGCTGGAAACCAAATTGCTTATTAGATTCAACATAGTGAGAAGCATACCAGCACATCAAGTAGGGACAGTCATGTCTCTATCAGTGACAACTAGTTGGAGAACTGAAATTGTTTACTCTGAGAAATCTGGCTGCATTAATGATTTCCTGCTTCCCTTATCTAGCATGCAGTGAGCTCATGTTTTCCTTTGTTCACAATGTTTTACAATCAGCTAAATGAATAACAGTAATAATTTGCTTAAATACAGTACTTTTCATCAAACTATTTCTAAGTGCTTTTGTGAAGAATTGGTGTTACAGGGTCCAGTGATGCATGTGCTTGTTATTCACATTGCAAAGGGAGGATATAAAGGGCTTAAGTGGCTCTTCCCAGATCTATGGAAAAATCAGTCAAAGATTCATGCATTAATTGTAGGAATCCTGGCTCCTATTTCATTGATCCAAAGCTGGACCTCATATTTATTAGATAGACATATTTGTCTTTCAAGGCTAACCAGAGGCATGCATTTCTTACAGCTCTATCTCAGCTTAGTAATGAATAATAAAAAACAATTGCCAGGGTGGGGCAAGGTTGAAGTGCTAAATTTGTAACACGTTCTACTATGGTGTAAAACTTTTGTGTCTTTTGTGTCTATATCACTCTTTCTCAGTTTGTTTGTTTATAATCTGGTTTGTTTATAATAGAATTTGCCTGTCAATGAACAAAAAAGCAGTCATTTTTTTTTCTGTCTAAAACTTTAAATTTAGATTAAGAAAAGAGAGGAATAAACAAGGAATTTTTATGCTGCTGAAAAGAAAAAAGATAGAATTTTTTTTTGCCATGGTTGTATTTAGGAATAAAATGAAAGGTTCACCTATGAACACTTCCCTGGAAAGGAAATGGTTGCCAAGTTGCTAAGGGCCTCATATAAATACATATAAATTTACACACACACACAACACATACACGAACATATTTTGCATTTATTGCCTTATATTAAAATGGCTTTTTGAAATACTATAATCTACATAGATAATTTAGGTAGGTGCATATTAATCATTACTTGAAGATGAATACACTACCTTGTACAGTATATTAAATCTAGAAAATTGAAAAATACAAGATACATTTTCTGAGAGTAATCTATCAAATCTAAGTAATATCTGATGCTATGCTAAACATCTCTTCAGAACATACTCTTATTGGGGTAAATATTGAAAACTGAAAGGCCATGATTCAGCAGTTGTGCTCCTTGGTATTTACCCAAAGGAGATGAAGTGTATGTCCATATAAAACCCTCCATGCAGGTATTTATAGCACTTTATTCATAATTGCCAAAACCAAGAAGCAACCAAGAAGTTCTTCACTAAGTGACTAGGTAAAGTGTGCTTGCTTCATTCAGACAATGGAATGTTATTTAGCATTAAAAAGAAATGATCTGTGATTTCCATGGCAGTCCAATGATAAAGGATCCATCTGCCAATGCAGAGAACACAGGTTCGATTCCTACTTTAGGAAGATTCCACATTCCTCATGGCAACTGAGCCGGTGCCCTGAAGCCCATGTACCACAACTACTGAACTCCCGCACGCTCTGGAGCTTGTACTCCACAACAAGAGAAATCATTACACCTCTACTAGAGTGCAGCCCCCGCTCTCCATAACTAGAGAAAGCTACTACAACAGTGAAGACCGAGCACAGCCAAAAGTAATTCAGTTACTTATGGAAAGATATAAGCATCTGAATGCAGAGCTCCAAAGGAAAGATAAGAAAGTCTTCCTCAGCGATTAATGCAAAGAAATAGAGGAAAACAACAGATTAGGAAAGACTAGACATCTCTTCAAGAAAATTAGAGATACCAAGGGAACATTTGATGCAAAGATGGCTCTATAAAGGACAGATATGGTATGGACCTAACAGAAGCAGAAGATATTAAGAAGAGGTGGCAAGAAGACACANGTAGAGGATTTTTAAAGCAGTGGACTGTAGCCCACCAGGCTCCTCCATCCATGGGATTCTCCAGGCAAGAATACTGGAGTGGGTTGCCATTTCCTTCTCCAGGGGATCTTCCCGACCCAGGGATTGAACCTAGGTCTCCCGCGTTGGAGGCAGACACTTTAACCTCTGAGCCACCAGGGAAGTATATGATCTTATAATGATGGTTATATGTCATTATACATTTGTCTAAACTCATAACATGTACAATACTAAGTGAACCCTAATATAAAGTGTTGACTTTGGGTGACTGTGGTATGCCATTGTTGGTTCATTATTGTTAACAAGTGTACCGTTCTAGTGAGTGATGTTGAAAATAGGGAGGTTACATATGTGTTAGAACATGGAGCAGATGGGACATCTATGTACTCTCAACTGTCTTGTAATTCTAAACTGATTTAAAAAAAAATAGTTTTAAAAACTCCCAAACAGGGCCCAAGTGGCCCTTTTATATTTTTGATGTTTTTGTGTGAGACATCCAAAACAAATATCCCAGACTGCCTAAGGTGAATCCAACTATACCTCTTCAGGGATATATTTTTCCTCCTATGATGAACTCTGTTCAGGATATTTTCTAAAACAGACCTGAGAGGAGGAGAATCTTTATCTGCAGCACACTGTATGCAGTGGCTCAGTCATTTGGTGAATTGCTCATATTTATTTCTAGACAATCAGGAGTTTGGTAGAAATACCTGGATTCTGCATAAGGCTTTTGAAGTCTTTCCTCAAACACTTTCCTTCCATTACAACATTTCTTAATCTAAGTATATTTGTTTGCTTATTATGTGAGCTATAGCAAAAGGATACAAAGATTAAAAAAGCACCCATTTCTTGCTTCCAAATAATCTAAGCTTGGACACAAAGAGAATCTCTTTAGGATACAAGGTGAAAAGTTACAGACCATGAGATCACATATCAGTTATACTTAGTGTGGGGAGTCAAAGATGACATGATAAAGCAAATGCAGTTTGAAAGGTCTCCTCCATGAGGATACAATACAGGTTAAAAAATATAAANAAAAAGCACCCATTTCTTGCTTCCAAATAATCTAAGCTTGGACACAAAGAGAATCTCTTTAGGATACAAGGTGAAAAGTTACAGACCATGAGATCACATATCAGTTATACTTAGTGTGGGGAGTCAAAGATAACATGATAAAGCAAATGCAGTTTGAAAGGTCTCCTCCATGAGGATACAATACAGGTTAAAAAATATAAATGAATGCATACATAATGCATGTAAAAAAGCAGAGGTATACAATTAAAATTTACTGATTAAGATATATTTACGACTATTCCATTTGTTCAGAAATATTTATTTGGTATCTATATGTCAGTTACGATTCAGGGTATTAGAATACATATCAGGCATGCCCATTGGGATGCATATAATTTGGAAGAGATGGGGAGATGGATATTTTAAAAGTTCCTCTTCAATTTCAATGGCAGCCAGTAAAAGGAAGGCAATGTACAGGGTGTGGTGACTGTATCTTAAGGGGACACCTAAGCTTATATGGAGAAATATGGTGATCTTTACTGAGAAGGCCACATTTAGGCCAAGATGAGAGAGATGAATAGGATTTTGAAAGTCTTGTGGAAAAAAAGAGAACTGTGGTTTTTTGAGTTTAAAGAAGGCTGAAGCCCAAAGCTGTTATTAATCTGAATTGGGGGCAGGGGGAGAAGAGTTGATGAGGTTAGAGACAAGGGGATAAGGAGCCAGACTATGTGATACCTTATTAATTTGCTATGGTCTCTAGTCTTTCTGGAAAACAAACAAACAAACAAACTGGGAAGCAAGTGAAAAGTTTTAATCAGGATAACAAGATGATCAGATTCCAGGTTTTTAAAAGATGACTCTCTTTGAGGATGCATTAGAGGATGCTCTTTGAGGATACGTTAGAAGGACTAAGAAGAGGAAGAAGGCAAGGGCACCCCACTCCAGTACTCTTGCTGGGAAAATCCCATGGATGGAGGAGCCTGGTAGGCTGCAGTCCATGGGGTCGCAAAGAGTTGGACATGACTGAGAGACTTCACTTAGAAGGACTAAGAATGGACATGGGAGGACATTTCAGAAACTGTCTTATAGTCCAGGAGAGAGATGATGGTGTCATGAAATAGATTCCTGTGACATTATTTCTGGGCTACCACCTACCTTTCATATTTTCAGTATCAGTTTCCAAAATGAAAATATACTTGTTTCATAACAAATGAGATTTCTTGTGATCTAAATAGAAAGCCCATGCATATATGAGCCAACTGTGTAGTTAGTAGGTATTGATTGTGGGTTGTAGTGTTCTGCCTATCTGTGTATTTTTATAATGGTGCTGGTAGTGCCTAAAGATTCATGAATTGATTCCCAAGGAGTCAGATAATGATCTTAAACCCTAAAGAGGAAGATGATATTAACATATCACCGTGACCTGTGAGCATTTTCAGGAAGATGAATCTTTCAAGCCTTTTTAAATTAAATAATGTATTCTTTTTGTATTTCTAATGCTGGGAATAAAGCTTGACTTTAAACCTAGTATGTGCATGTGTGTTGCTGCTGCTGCTAAGTCGCTTCAGTTGTGTCCGACTCTGTGCGACCCCATAGATGGCAGCCCACCAGGCTCCCCCGTCCCTGGGATTCTCCAGGCAAGAACCCTGGAGTGGGTGGCCACTTCCTTCTCCAATGTGCATGTGTAGATAAACTTAAAAACATGTCTCTTATTTCATACCTTAAAACATATATAAGCTAATTTTTAGTTATTTAATATATTTGCTTTAAAAATCCTCTTCTACAGAATTACTTGATAATATAAAAGAATATCCTTTAAATAAAAATGGCATATTTTTATGAGAAATTCTTGCATTTTAAACAAATTTTAAGTTGTTACAAATATCTCTTAGTTTACCAAACAACATTACAATTGATTAGGGAACAGTTTAACTGTGGCAACAATATGAATCAGCTGAACACTTCTCCTCCCTTTCATTCATCTTAGAATGAGATAATGAGGCAAGGCTATGTTAGTAGAGATATCACTTTTAGCCAAATAATTCATCTGTGAATAGCCCCAGATTGCAAAAATTACAGTCTCATTTAAGCATTATTTATCGTTAGTGTGAGAGTAAAACTTTGGCAATATTTTACAGTGTGTGGAGAAAAACTCTTCATGACAACATATTTATACATTTTATAGAAATGAATCAAGATAATTCATCTTTATAAAGCTAATTGAAGCTATTGAATAGTATTACTAAAATACTCTTTAGATCAGTGAATTTTATTTTTTAAATTAGGTGAACATTGATGATAAAATCAAATAATCTCTAAAACTATCTAATCCAACTCCTATCTGCTAATGGGTGTTCCGGTGTAGCCCTGACATCTATATTCTATTTTAAAATGTAAACATGGAAAATTATTACACAACATAAATCTGACAATGTAATCTATTTTTCCAATTCCAAATGTCATCCTATCTGAGGGTCATTTTCATGCAAATAACATACTGTACTTGGCAGTAAGTAATTATATACAGCATAGCAACAACTATGGAGGTTAAAAACAAAGTGCTTAGTCAAACATGAAAAATATGAAATTATATACATGAAGCATTATGTATGCAAATTAAAAACAAATGCACAGACTCCTGTAAAGGTTGAATTAGATTTCGACATGTACTGAAAGCATTCCTACAATGTCATCTTTCATTCATCTCTCTCTCTTCAGTCCTATTCATCATAGTATGGTAGCTGCCCTTGGTCATTATTTCTCCTTTCACTGATTAAAATAAAAACACAATCAGAAACCAAACATGCTCACAAAACAACTATGATGATGTATCATCCACTGAAGAACTTAGACAAATAAACCATAAACAAACAACAAATAATTGTTCTGCTGCCTAAGATCTAGAATAGTAATGTCTTGGGGATCATTTGTTTGCAAGAAAAACTAATCAAATTAATTTAAGAAAAAATTGTCCCTACCTATTGTTAGACTAGAAATTTTATCTTGAGATGCTGGAGTTTATTCTGAAGACTAAAATTATCAACAAGTATTGTAAGCAGGAGAATGATGTTATGAGTGGTGATTCACCTTTTTCTAAATTTAATAAATGGCTGTAATTGATTTTGTAATCACACAAATAGTGAATATTGATTATAGATAAATTTGAAAATATAATTCAGAAAAAGGAAGAATATGAAAGGAAATAAAGAACCCTATGGTTAGGCATTGTTTGTCTGATTGCTCTGAGATCCTTGGATAGGTTCAATGAAACCCCAAAAAATAGAACATTTACTACACATTGCCATACAGCAAGAATTTCCTTAGAAGTCCTATGATGGATTCCTGAATGCTGACCTTGTCCCTGTTCTTCACTCCCAAACAGAACCATCACTTCAGTGAGGGGCAAAAGGAAGCACCGATGGCCATGTCCACTCCCTTAAATTCTTGGTCTTGATAGTCTTTGGAACACAGCTCTGCTACTTTGCCAAATGTATAAAGTGAGAGCAACTTGGAGAGTCATCATTTCTGCCACTTTTTGATCTGATCTGGTTTGATGGTCAGCTGAGCTCAAGTACTCAGTGTCTAGCTCATAGTTCAGGTGATTTTGGAGATTGTGCCCTAGATCCGAGTTGTATCAGCGTTCTTCAGAAAAGAAAAAAAAGAAACGTGTGTGTATACATGAAATAGCTATATATATATGTAAATACATGTGTGTGTTATGTGTGCAGAGAGAGACAGATTTCTTTTAAGATTTTGACTCATGTAATTATGGAGGCTGACAAGTCCCAGGACCTGCTGTCAGCTGACTGGAGACACAGGAAGAGTGGATATGTTAGTGTTAGTTCGAAGGCAGACAAAAGTTGATGTCCTGGTTAGAAGACAGGCAGGAGGGATTCTCTCTTATTTGAGGGAGTGAAAGTGAAAGTTGCTCAGTCATGTCCAACTCTTTGCAACCCTGTGGTCTCTACAGTCTATGGAATTCTCCAGGCCAGAATACTGGAGTAGGTAGCCATTCCCTTCTCCAGGGGATCTTCGCAACCCAGGGTTAGAACACAGGTCTCCTGCATTGCAGGTGGATTCTTTACCAGCTGGGCCACCAGGGAAGCCTGTTTGAGGGATAGTCAGTCTTTTTGTTCTGTTCAGGCCCTCATGTGATTAGATGAAGTCCACTGTACATTAAGGAGGACAGTCTGTTTTATCAGTTTACTGACTTAAAGCCGTAATGTCAACCAAAAACACCCAGAATAATGTTTGGCCAGATTTCTGGGAACACCATGGACCAGTTAAGTTGGCACATAAAATTAACCATCTCACTGGTCTTCTTGCATGAGTGTAGACTTAATTCTGGATATCCCCCCTCTTATTTCCCACATGGTCAATTTTGTGCTCTCCTTGATCTTTCCCATTGGCATATAAACATATTTTAATGTTTACCGTCTTCTAGAATTCCTGCCTTAATCCTGCCTCTCCCTCATGCTGTCGTACTATTTTCTCTGCTTCCGTAAAAGTACAGAATTCACTTTATTTATGGTTTCATTCCGATTTTTCCCTTTACTTCCCATAATCAATCTTTTCTTTGGCAATACTCTTTTGGTCACTATTAACTTGCAGTCCGTCTTTTAAGTTCATCATCCTTCCATAATTTCTCAAGCATCAGATGTAGTTGACCTCTTGGTATCATTTTCTTCTCTCGGCTTCCTTGCCATCTCACCTTCCCTGTTTTCTCCTTCAGTGCTAATTGCTATCTAATAGTTATTTTTTTGCCTGTTCTTCCTCTTGTCAGACTTCTCTATTTTGAAAGTAATTCAAAGTTTAGGTCCCAATTCTTATTTTTCTGGCTATACTCTGAGGTCTTGAGTGATTTTATTCAGTCTGCTGGCTTTAAATACCACTTAAACACTGATTATCAGTATTACTACTTTGTAATGCTCTTGCTTTAGGTTATTGGCCAAATTTCCCTGTGCTTCAGTGTATTTCTGTCTATTTAAAATAATAGTAGCTGACAATTTTTATAAGGAGTGAATGGATTCGTGTGTGCAAATATTTAAAGCTATGCCTGGTAAAAGTAAGCACAAAATGACATGTTGTACAATCATCCCCGGGGAGATTGGTTCTAGGATTACCACAATTATCAAAGTCCATNGCTTCAGTGTATTTCTGTCTATTTAAAATAATAGTAGCTGACAGTTTTTATAAGGAGTGAATGGATTCGTGTGTGCAAATATTTAAAGCTATGCCTGGTAAAAGTAAGCACAAAATGACATGTTGTACAATCATCCCTGGGGAGATTGGTTCTAGGATTGCCACAATTATCAAAGTCCATGCATTCTCAAGTCCTATACTTATCCCTTTTTACCCACACATTCTGGATCTGCAAATTCAACCATCTGTAGATCTCAAACACAGCACAGGATCTGTGGTTGGTGGAATCTGTAAATGTGGAACCTGCAGATAAGGAGAGCTGACCATGGATACGTGTGTGTGTCTGTGTATTCATGCACTTCTAGTAACATAAACCTCAGTGGTTAGATAGTTAGTTAGTTCTGCTATTCTAATACTTCAGTGGAATTCTTTTCTTCTTTCCATATAATTAGATACAGTTATTCATTGACATTACTAAATACCCTGCCATGGAAAAAACACACTCTGGAATCAAAAATCATAACTTCCAAGCAAATACTCACAATCAATGGGCTTTGTAACCTTGAGCAAGTGACTTGAGCTTCCTAAACCTCAGGGATTGTGTGTATATAAAGGAGTTCTTTATATGAAGCAGTCAAGAGGACCCTTGTTTCTTGGAGTTTTTGATAATCTCTATGAAGAGTGTTCCAAGGAAAAGCATAGGTACCAGTGTTTTGATACTGGAATGCACAGGGTGCATACCACAGACTAAAAGCCCATGTGCCTGAGGCAAGTGATGAAGGAAAAGAGTAGGGGGGGATGACATTGAATGAAGACCAGATCATGTAGTGTCTTGAGTGCCTTGGCAAGAAGTTATATTTTATTTCTTGCAGTGTAACACCTATTGGCAGTGCTTTGATTACATTGAAAGATTAGAAATAGAATTTTGACTGCTGGATGGGTAATAGGAGAGTGGGAAGTAGGGAGATGGTGAAATAGTTGGCTGTTGGTGTAGTGAATTAGACGAAGTGAGTAGTTATGAAGAGATGGTCAGATTTAGAATATGTGTTTTGAGGGATCTTTCTTATGGACAAGATGGGAGAGAGTAAAATAGAGCAGTCCAGTAAGATTATTAGGTTTTGTTTGTTGTGTTTCATTTGAGAAACCAAGCTGATGTTGCTGCTGTTTGCTTCTGTTTGAGGACGGGAAAAGCAAATATATGGGCAGGATGCAATTAATTGTTCTGTTTGGGCTGCATTGCATTTGAGATGTCTATAGATACCATGGTCAAAGTAGCCAAAAGGAAATTAGACACATGAATGAGGAGGTGATAGAAGAAGGCAAAACTGCAAATAGAAATGTAGTTTTTGGCATATACAATACAAATAAAGTCATGGAAGAGGATGAAATCATAGGGAGCTAGACAAGAGAAGGAAGTAGAAATAAAGACCTTAAGTATCCAAAATTTGGTGGTCTATCATGGAAGAAGAACCAGCGAAAAATACTGTGAACAAGAGGCTAGAGAAATAATGGTAAGCAAAGAGACCAAGAGACCAAACAGATCTAGAAAAGAAAATATTTTGAAAAGAAATGGATGGTAAATGTCAAAAGGTTGTGTGCAGGTTGAATCAGATTGGCTTTGGTAGGACACAGTCTGTGCTGGTATCAATTAGAATCTCGGGGAGGAACAGCCTTATTGAAAATGTTGAAGAGCATATTGAAGGTTAGGAAATGGAAATAATGAGTAAAGGCAAATCTTCTGAGACGTTTGGCTCTGAAGAAGAAAGAAAAATGGCTAGCTTGGGAATATAAATTCATTCCTTTCTTTCACTTAAAAGTAAAACATGAAAGCTCTCTGGCTGAAGCAGCTGTCAGAATATTATCTTCAGATAGGTTCAGGCAATCTAGCCCTCTTTCTGTGTGTGTCACTCTTTTCTTTTCTCCTTGAAGCTACAAGCTTGGTGAAAAACGATGATGCCCTTCCCACATGAGTAGATACTGTTTTCAGTTAGAATAACCTCATTTTCTTGCTAGGACTTGTGGTCAAGTACACATACCAATAATAACACTATGTTTCAAAGGGTCTAAAGTAAAAAGACATAGTCTTGGCCATTAAGGAGCTCACGGCCTAATTAAATTTGTCTTATTCTGAGGGGTAGTCCAATTCAGTGTCGTGTCTATTGTGTTGCCGCCTCTGCGGGAGGGGGTTATATGTCATTTGCTCTAGATGGATAAAAATGAATTCACTGTCATAGTTACTTGGGAACTAAACATCCATCAAAAATAACTCATATTCAACTTTTCTGGAGGAAAGTATAAAGAACAAAAGCATCTGCACTGTGTGTTAGTTGGCAAGTCTCCTTGTCTGGCACTTTCCAAATTGTTTTAGCAACGTTTGGCAAGAATCTATCACAAATTATGGATGATTATAATTTTGCAGTATGTGAAAGCAGATGGAGAAAATGAATTGACAGAGAGAATGTTTCTTTGTTGGAAACTGATTGGTAATAATAATCTTTAAAGAAGACAAAAAAAAATTAAAATTAAGAATTACCCACTGACTTTCAGGTATGTATTTGGGAACTTATTTGAAAACCCCTTAGACTTATACAAAACTAGAAACTGATTCAGAGAAAAACCTCTACCAAAAATTACTCTAAAATGATACACAGTATACAAGCTGACATATATTCTGACTTCTGTAAAAGCCTAATTGTTTCATTAAAATGCTTGTTTGGAAAGGAAAATAATTAACTAAATTGGAAGTTAAATGAAGAAACAGCACATAATTGATACTGGCTTATACATCTTAGAGATAAAATTTCTGTGCTCCTAACTTATGAGATAATTTTATTTAATACAATTTTTTTAGCTCATGAGTAATCACGTGGAAAATCATGGTAACTTTATAAAGCAACTGCATCTTAGAAGTCAACTGAAAATAAGCAAGTTGTTATTTTAAAATAATTTATAATGGTACTTCATAGTTTATGCACTTCTGAAGAGAACTGAGGTCTCGAGTCAGAATTGTTGTTCAGTCACTAAATGGTACCCTACTCTTTGCAAACCCATGGACTGCAGCACGCCAGGTTTCCCTGTTCTTTGCTGTCTCCCAGAGTTTGCTCAAGTTCAAGTCCATTAAATTGGTGACTACATCTAACCATCTCATCTCTGTCACCCTCTTCTCTTCCCACCTTCAATCTTTCCCAGCTTCATGGACTTTCCTAATGAGTCAACTCTTCACGTCAGGTGGCCACAGTATGGAATTTCAGCATTAGTCCTTCCAATGAATATTCAGGGTTGATTTCTTTTAGGATTGACTGGTTTGATTTCCTCACTGTCCAAGGAACTCTCAATAGTCTTCTCCAGGACAGTTTGAAAATATCAATTGTTTGGCCCTCAGCCATCTTTATGGTCTAATGCTCAGAATACTCTCAGAATGCCTCTCAGACTCAGAATACCTGGGTTCAAACCCTGCACCACTCAGTTTCACAGATGACCTACCCCCCTTTTGCTTCAGTCTGCTTTGCCTTTGTAGTACTACAGTCAGGACCAACTGCTTGTTACCACCTCCACCTTGGCAACTTTGGTCTATGTTGCCATTATCTCTCACTTGAATTTTGAAATAATTTCCTACTTTATTTTCCTAATTTGAATCTTGCTCCCTGCAGACAATTCTGAAAATGGAAGAATTCTGTTAAATATAAGTTGGACTATGAAGCTCTTTTATTCAGACCCTCATGGGCTTCTTCTGGGCTCCAGGATCCATTTACCTTTTATCCTCCTCTCTTATGCCTCTGACCCCATCATTTGCACTCTCCCCCTTGCTCCCATTTCTCCATACAAGGTGGCCTTTCTGCTGTTCTGTGGACACACCAGGCAAGGTCTAGTCTCACGCTCTTTCTTCTTGTTACCCACCTCTGCCTGCAGCCTCTTCTCTCAGACGTCTTCATGACCAGCTCCCTCACTTCCTTTTGAAGCAGAAACCCTTCCTGACACAACCTTATCACACTTGCTTAATTTTTATTTCTATTTACAGGTTAACCGTCATCTGCATACTTTATTCATTCGTACTTTTATTGTTTGTCCTGCTTCACTAGAACAGAAATCCAGGACAACAAGGATTTCTGTGTCTATATTTTAGTGACCTGACAAATTTGGAGCTGCAAACATTTTAAAGTGAATTAATAAATTGCTGTTATTATCATGTTTGAGAATTCATGTCTGATTGTTGCCTCATGTATTCACTGGCAGGTAAATCATTTAATATTTCCTTACTTATAAAATGAGGCTTTAAACACCAGCTTCACTAGGCTGTTACAGGGATTAAATAAGATAAAAATATCTAACTTACAGGTTGCTATGAGGGTTAAATAGAACATTTACATGAAAAGTACCTAGCACACTGCTTGCAGATAAAAAGGTGATGAATTAATGTTAATAGAATTTGCATCTGAATGAAAAGATTATGTTATGCAAATCCAGGCATCATTTATTTGGGCCTTGATTTTATATTTAGGAAAAGGAAATTATGTGTATTATTTTTCATGGGGAGTTTTGTAAAGCAGTGTCTTACTCAATTATGTATTTGTCCCTAAACTCTTTATTCATACACATTTAGATAGGTCCTATTGTTCACTCAAAATATGTATATCAGAGTAAATACAGTGTTTTGCCAATGTCTCACGTCCATAGACCATCACAGAACACTGTTGTGGTCAGTTTGATTGATTGTGTATTTCTACGAACGAGGTGGAGACCGCATTTAATGGGAACAGTGGCACATCTCAGTAAGAGAGTATTGGAAGGAACTTTTATGTTTAAGGATTGTGTTAGGTTATTTTAGGGGAACATTTATGAAAGTAGTACTTGGAGTTGGTACCTTAAAGAAGCAGAGACGGTTCTGTGATGGAGAATCTTAAGAGAGTGGGAAGAAAGAAGTAGGGCTAAAATTGTAATTGGAAAAGTAGCAGTAATCACCGATGTCAGTTAGAAGTGGGGATATTGGTGATTTTGTGTATGGCTTGAACAATAATCTTGTTGTGGTTTGTGTCCAGCCATGACTGTTGAGTGGCTTATTTATGTACACTTCATCATGGTTGCATGGTCACCTTGTCTGGTGTTGGTGACCTGTGAGATTATTTATGTGCTACAGGGGAACACCGTGACCTTCCCCAAGCACTGAGGTTAGTGCCTAGCTATACCTAGGATGGACCAGCTCCCAGAGGTCATGGGCTACTTTTCTCTTTCTCAGCTTTGCACATATGTATGCATATATTGAAAGTTGGTTTTGATGATTTCATCATTTCTTATGATGTACTAAGCCACCCAAATTTATGTGACTTATTCTTAAGATATGTAATTCTTGGGGAAAAAGTCAGCATAATTTTATATCCAAATTAATTGAAATGGATATATGATATAATTTTGGTAGAAATTGGTACTCAGCTTTTCTTAGGTAAATATTTATCAGTTCAGTTCAGTCGCTCAGTCGTGTCTGACTTTGCGACCCCATGAATCGCAGCGCGCCAGGCCTCCCTGTCCATCACCAGCTCCCGGAGTTTACTCAAACCCATGTTCATCGAGTCAGTGATGCCATCCAGCCATCTCATCCTCTGTCGTCCCCTTCTCCTCCTGCCCCCAATCCCTCCCAGCGTCAGAGTTTTCCAATGAGTCAACTCTTGCATGAGGTGGCCAAAGTACTGGAGTTTCATCTTTAGCATCATTCCTTCCAAAGAACACCCAGGTCTAATCTCCTTTAGAATGGACTGGTTGGATCTAAATATCCAAATATAGCATAGTTAAATGATATTTTGGAACAAATGGAATTTGCCAGACGTAGCTGCAGTGTACGGATCATTTTTAAGGATGCATTTCACAATTAAAAATTGTATTTATAAGAAAAGTAAACAGAAAGACAAATTGCAGTGTAAAAACATTTTTGTAATTTAATCATGAAGAAACATCCAATTTCCTCAAGTGCCCTTTATTATTGTAGCTTGCATAAATTCACACCACTCATTTTTTGTTTCTCTGCTAGGAGATTTGCATTTAAAAGTTTATTTATTATTTATGAATATCCCACTTATTAAAAAAATTATGCCAGTTCATTTACATATTAGTCAGCTGTTGCTACCTGAGATAGTACCTATTATACTAAAATCTTTCAGCACTGTGTTTCTTTTTAAACTTTTTATTTTGTATAGCCAATTAACACTGTTGAGATAGTTTCAGGTGAACAACGAAGGAACTCAGCTATACATATACATGTATCCATTCTCCCCCAAACTCCCCTCCCATCCAGGTTGCCACTAACACTGAGAGAGTTCCACATTCAGCACTGTGTTTTTAAATCTTACTGAATTAGGTTATCAGGATAAGTAGCCCTCACGTTATATAGATGTTATCCATTTAAACAGATAAATGGATAAAAAGATAATAGGTATCCCTTACAGATGTTTAGCTCCGAATGATCATCTAGTCAAAGGTCTTGTTTGATGAGGAAAACGAGGCATATAGACATTAAGTTATACTACTGAGATATGCAGAGCTGAAATAAGTAACTGGAGTTTTTTACTTCAGTCAAGCCTTTCCCACTGTGTCTCATATCTTGTCTCCCAGGGTTAAATTGAAAAATCTGCTGTGGATTTATCTTTCTTATCTAGTAAATCACATAAATTCAACATTTATTTGGTGAACCCAGAAGGAAAAGTGAATCAAATTCTCAAGCTCCTTTTATTTTACCAAATTTTGCTAGTCAAAAAAAAAAAAAGAAGTGTACGTGTGTGCTCCGTCATGTCCAACTATTTGCAACATGACTGTAGCTCTTCAGGATCCTCTGTCTGTGGGACTTTCCAGATAGGAATACTGGAGTGGGTTGCCATTTCCTAATCCAGGGGTCTGCTTGACCCAGGGATAGAATCTGCACACCTGATCACAAAATGCTCCAATAAAGGTAGACAGAGGTAAGTTCCTATTGTGTGGTATGAAATGAAAGCTTCAAAAATGATGAAGTTTTGTTGATAGCCTTCAAACAGTCTATGTTTTTTTGGTTTTGTTTTTTGGCAAGCCATCTAATTCTTGCTCAAAGTGGCACCTAAACCAAGACTTTTGGAGGCTCATTAATCTCTGATAACAACTCTGGCTATTTAAGTTAGAACACTCTAAATGAGTCATTGAGTATATTAATAGCTTATTCTCCGTGGAGCATGTATACTTAATAGTTAAGAAACCCATAGCTGATGAAATACAATTCCACAGCATGTTTCATTGTTTTATAAGGTAGGTCTTAAGGGAATAATTGAAAGTGGATTTAGAGTAAAAAAAAACACCATCTTTAAAGTTCTATTGCATGCTACAAATTACTTTTTAATTATAATTCTTGCAACAACTCAGTAAGAAAACAAGCATAAACAAAATAGTGATGGATTTCGTCATAATTTAAATTTTTTTATCTGGTTTTTTAAAATGTCTTCTCTTTTTTTTATAAGAACTTTTAGACTCATAAATTTAGTTAGAAATTTCATATGTTTTCCCCAAATTCCTTTCTTTAAAATCCCCATACTAGCCCATGGGCATGTGCAATACACTTTGCTAAATGAAACACTCAATTATAGGACTGTGTTTGCTAAGAACCAATTTAGTCAGTGTTTTTGCATTGGTGAGGCCATCCTTACTTAACACCTCATAAAAAGAAAACCCAGCCTCTTCCAAAAGAACTAATTTATTGTACACCAAGGGAAGGTCTCCTACTGTATGTAGTCTAAGGCTTTTAGAGTACCCAAATACTACAGGTTCCATCTACCTTGGAATAAAGATGCAAATCACAAGGCAATAAATTCTATGTTTATAGCAAACACCCTGAAGAAAACTTTTAACAAATCATAACTGTCAGTGATATAGGTGATAAAGGTTTGTGTCATACAAAGGAATATTAATCATTGCGTTGTTGCAAGGAATTCTTTTCCTCATCTCTCTCTTCCCTTCCCTCCCTTCTCCCTTCTCTCTCTCCCTTTCTCCCCCACCCCTATCTTCTTTGGTTGCAGGCACATCATCAGACTTAATGATAAACTCCTTTCACAAAAATAATTCTTAAGCCTCAGGAACAAACACCTCTTTGGCACCCTGAGAGAATATTTCACAAACACCATCAATCTCTTTCAGATCGTGATTTACAACCTTTCTTTGTGGCCGACTTGAGCCATTTGTGAGCATGCCCCAGCAGCGTCACACTGGGGTTTTCCTCCACTTTGCCCTCTAAACATATAGCAACATAACTGTATGCTTCTGCCAGCTTGGAAACACGCTCTTGACACAGGAATCAAGTACAAGCTACAGACATTAGGCTACAAAAGCACTTTCCAGAGAAGCTATGTNGATAAATGAGCATTGCAAATAGGAGTGTGTAAGATATCGCTGCTTTTATGTGTCCTGATTTTTTTATGTAAGTTTGTTTAAAGCTGTAAACAAATGTTACGGTTTGTGGATTCTTAGCCTGGTTGTTTACCTCCTTACATTGGGAGTGGCAGGCTTTCAGATTTCACATTAATGTCAAAAATACATACAAAATATGACAAATATGTATATATTACTTCTGCAAGATGCTTTCCTTCAATTCAGAAAAAAAATCACACTTGCATGCTTTTACACAAACTATTCCTTCAGCCTGTAATTTCTCCTTCTCTATGTAACAAATGCATATGAATTCTTTACAATCAAACTCAAATGCCATGTCTCAATAAATCCCTGTTCAACCCATTCCCCGATGTGAATAGACATCATTCTACATAAGCTCTCAGTTCTGAAATAATCATTTTTTAAATTCTTATAGTCACATCTTCTCAAAGAGCCTAGTGTAATATAAATAATCATTAAATTTGATAATGTTGCCAATGTTTCTTTTGTAATGTCCTGTGTTTATTAATTTCATTGTTGCAGTGATAGAAACACGAGTGTTTCCCGTTGCATGTTCCTCCTACTCATGTGTGTGCTCGTGCTGCATGCCTAGTCACTCAGCATATCTGATTCCTTGTGACCTCATAGACGGTAGCCCACCAGGCTCCTCTCTTCATAGAGTTCTCCAGGCAAGAATATTTCTGTGGGTTGCCATTCCTTCTCCAGGGCTCTTCCTGAGTCAGGGATTGAAACTGCATCTACTACATTGGCAGGCAGATATTTTTATCACTGAGTCTCCCGGGAAGCTCATTCTCCTACCTAACAGCTATAATAAATAAATAATTTACTTCTTTATAAAAATATCTTGGATACTTTTGATTCTGTAATTTTAATGTAGTAATCCTAACTTTTTCCTTCAGTAACTGAAGTTGCTTTTAAAAGAAACCAACTTTACATTTTAACTTTTTAAAATGTTTAATGTAACATTTTTAATGTTAAATCACAACTTCTCTAATTTTTTTTAACTAAGTGAATATGCTAGTATATAAATCCTAGCTTACTTGTGTGATTTAGGGACTGCTATACAGTCATTAAAAATAATGTAGTAAATCTAGTTATACTACCTATAACATTTTTCATTATATATTTTTGAGTCAAAAAATAATGAGTGACAGAATTTGATGTTAGGTTATATAGACTTCTGTTTCCACTTAGAATGTAGAAAATCCTCTGAACTAAACTGCTTCTCACCTAAGAACACAGAAGTTAGATAATCTATACAATCTTAGCTTGTATTTGTCTTACTCAGAATGTTTAGTGCACAGGTAATCAAGAACATTGAATTCCAAGCCCTCTGAAGAGACAGGATACATGGACTCTTTTACCTATGATGGATGGAACATGGGGCAAATGGCAACCACCAAAAAAGTGGATAATAAAAATTCTACAATGTTAACATTCTCTTAAAGCTCAAGTGAGGTCTAGAGGAGAAATTTAGAATCTGCAGGAACCTCCGACATAAGAAAATTCTGTTTTCATTCAAAAGCTGTTTTTCCATGGGCCTTCATTCTGTAATTACGAGAAAGACTTGAAGAAGAGCAGGGACTTGAGTAAGTTCCCTTTGGTGACCGGCAGACACAAAACCCTCCTCACTTCTCCAGGCTCATTCTCAGATGAGGTAAAGCTGTTTGTCTCTGAGAGAAGGGAAGGGTATTTACTTGTCCCCATGACAACCATACCATTATGCAAAGTATCTTAGTTGAGCTACCAAAATACAAACCATTGACTAGGCAGCTTAAATGGTGGACATTTATTTCTCAGAGGTCTGGAGGCTGGGAAGCCTGAGATCAGGTCGGGTTCTGGTAGAAGCCTTTCCTGATATGCAAATGGCTGCCTTCTTGCTGTCTCCTCACTGACAGAGCTTTTGTCTTCTTTAAATTGGGCACGAATCCCATCCTGCAGGTTCTGCCCTCAGGACCTCATCTAAACCCTAATTACTTTCACAGAGCTCCACTTTCTCCCATCATCACATTAAGGTTCAGGGCATCAGTATGTGAATTTGGGTGGGGGCAGAGGGAGATGGAAACATTTAGTTTATAACACCAAGAAACGCTGACAATAGTCTGCTACTGAGAAAGATGAGGAACCTTCCTTCAACTAGTTCCCAGGACTGAACCCTGTCTCTTATGTCTCCTGCAATGGCAGGTGGGTTCTTTACCCCTAGTGCCACCTGAGAAGCCCCCACTGGTCCCAGGCAAATGTATTCTGCTCTGGAAAGAGGAGCTGAAAACAAAGCTGTCCGTTCCTATGGAAAGGGCAGGAAACCCACTTGGGCACAGGATCTTGTACTGACATAAAGATGATGTTTACTACTATTGAGGCAAGGGTGAGAAATTCTCTATAACCTAACATCATCACGGGCACAAGGCAANTAGAGCTTTTGTCTTCTTTAAATTGGGCACGAATCCCATCCTGCAGGTTCTGCCCTCAGGACCTCATCTAAACCCTAATTACTTTCACAGAGCTCCACTTTCTCCCATCATCACATTAAGGTTCAGGGCATCAGTATGTGAATTTGGGTGGGGGCAGGGGGAGATGGAAACATTTAGTTTATAACACCAAGAAACGCTGACAATAGTCTGCTACTGAGAAAGATGAGGAACCTTCCTTCAACTAGTTCCCAGGACTGAACCCTGTCTCTTATGTCTCCTGCAATGGCAGGTGGGTTCTTTACCCCTAGTGCCACCTGAGAAGCCCCCACTGGTCCCAGGCAAATGTATTCTGCTCTGGAAAGAGGAGCTGAAAACAAAGCTGTCCGTTCCTATGGAAAGGGCAGGAAACCCACTTGGGCACAGGATCTTGTACTGACATAAAGATGATGTTTACTACTATTGAGGCAAGGGTGAGAAATTCTCTATAACCTAACATCATCACGGGCACAAGGCAAAGTTTGGCTATTATGGTGGGGAGAGAAACAGAAATACTGAGATAGTAACATCCTTAAACAACAGGTTCACAGGACCTGCCTAAGACTGAGGTTAAGATAACCAAGAATCTCTCATCCATTCTCCACCATAAGTCTTGCATGGAGTAACATGCATCAGTGGTCTCCAGCTGCAGAAATGTAACAGTTTTGAGAGACCCTCCTCTATGGTGCAGATATTCAGGGCCTCAGGAATAGAGTGAAACAGAAACACTGAGAAAATCCTCTAGCACACCAAGTCCGCACTAGCACAAGGGACCACAGCCTTCCACTGCATGAAGAAATAGACTATTTTCCTCTCTTTTACTACCTTCTTTTAGGATTAACTAGTTTGATCTTGAGTCCAAGGAACTCTCAAGAGTCTTGTCCAGCACCATAGTTCAAAGGCATCAATTCTTCTGCCCTCAGCCTTTTTCATTGTCCAGCTCACACATCCATATATGGCTACTGGAAAAACCATAGATTTGACTATATGGGCCTTTGTAGGCGAAGTAATTTCTCGGCTTTTTAATATGCTGTCTAGGTTCGTCATAACTTTTCTTTCAGGGAACAAGTGTCTTAATTTCATGACTGCAGCCACTGTCCACAGTGATTTTGGAGTCAAAGAAGATAAAGTCTATCACTATTTCCATTGTTTCCCCATCCATTTGCCATAAAGTGATGGGACCAGATTCCCTGATCTTCATTTTTTGAATGTTGAGTTATGAGCCAGCTTTTTTACTTCTTTTTCACTTTCATCAAGAGGTTTTTTTAGTTCCTCCTTGCTTTCTGCGATTAGGGTTATGTCATCTGAATATTTTTGGTTATTGATATTTCTCCCTGCAATCTTGATTTCAACTTGTGCTCCCTCCAGCCTGGCATTTCACATGATATAATTTGCATATAAATTAATATGCAGGGTAACAATATACAGCCTTGACATACTCCTTCCCTAACTTTGAACCAGTCTGTTGTTCCACATCCAGTTCTAACTGTTGCTACTTGACTTGCATATAGGTTCAGGAGGCAGGTAACGTGGTTTGGTATTCCTATCTCTTTAAGAATTTTCCATGGTTTGTCGTGATCCATGTAGTCAAAGGCTTTAGCATAGTCGCTGAAGCAGATGTTTCTCTGGAATTCTCTTGTTTTTTCTGTGATCCAGCAGATGTTGGCAGTTTAATCTCTGATTTCTCTGCCTTTTCTAAATCCACCTTGTATATCTGAAAGTTTTTGGATCACATACTGTTGATACCTACCTTGAAGGATTTTGAGCATTACTTTGCTAGCATGTGAAATGAATGCAATAGTATAGTAGTTTGATCACTCTCTCTCATTCCTCTTCTTTGGGATTGTAATGAAAACTTTTTCCAGTCTATGGCCACTACTGCGTTTTTCAAATTTGCTGGCACATTATGTGCAGCACTTTAATGGCATCATCTTTTAGGATTTGTAGTAGCTCAGCTGGAATTCTATCATATCCACCAGCTTTGTTTGTAGTGATGCTTCTTAAGGCCCACAAAACTTCACACTCCAGGATGTATATCTAGCTCTAGGTGAATAATGGCTCCATCATGATTACCCGGGTCATTAAGATAGTATTTTGTATAGTTCTGTGTATTTCTTGCCACCTGTTCTTAATATCTTCTGCCTCTCTTAGGTCCATACCATTTCTGTCCTTTATTGTGTCCATCTTTGCATGAAATGTTCCATTGGTATCTCTAATTTTCTTGAAGAGATCTCCAATCTTTCCCATTCTGTTGTTTTCCTCTATTTCTTTGTATTGTTCACTTAAAAAGGCTTTCTTATCTCTCCTTGTTATTCTTTGGTACTTTGCATTCAGATGGGTATATCTTTCCTTTTTTCCCTTGTCTTTTGCTTCTTTTCTTTTCTCAGCTATTTGTGAGGCCTTCTCAGACAACCATTTTGCATTTTTGTATTTCTTTTTCATGGGGGTGATTTTGATCACTGCCTCCTGTATAGTGTTATGAATGTCCACCCATAGTTCTTTAGGCACTCATCTATCTGATATATTCCATTGATCTTATTTGTCACTCCACTGTATAATCATAAGGGATTTGATTTAGGTCATACCTGAATGGTCTAAAGTTTTTCCCTACTTTATTCACTTTAAGTCTGAATTTGCAATAAGGAGTTCATGATCTGATCCACAGTCAGCTGTCAATCTTGTTTTTGCTGACTGTGTAGAGCTTCTCCATCTTTAGCTACAAAGAATATAATCAATCAGATTTTGGTATTGACTATCTGGTGATGTTCATGTGTAGTGTTTTCTTTTGTGCTGTTGGAAAAGGGTATTTGCTATGACCAGTACATTCTCTTGGCAAATCTATCAGCCTGTGAAAGTGAAAGTCACCCAGTTGTGTCCTACTCTTTGGGACCCCATGGACTGTATAGTCCATGGAATTCTTCAGGCTAGAATACTGGCGTGGGTAGCCTTTCCCTTCTCCAGCAAATCTTCCCTACCCAGGAAATGAACCAGGGTCTGCTGCATTGCAGGTGGATTCATTACCAACTGACACTGTTAGCCTTTGCCCTGCGTACTCCAAGGCCAAACTATCCTGTTACTCCAGGTATGTTTTGACTTCCTATTTTTGTATCCCAGTCCCCTACGATGAAAAGAAGGACATTTATGTGTGTGTGTGTGTGTGTGTGTGTGTGTGTGTGTGTGTGTGACTTTTAGGTTTTATAGGTCCTCGCTTCCCTGGTGGCTCAAAGGTTGAAGCGTCTGCCTCCAATGCGGGAGACCCGGGTTGAATCCCTGGGTTGGGAAGACCCCATGGAGAAGGAAATGGTAACCCGCTCCAGTATTCTTGCCTGGAGAATCCCATGGATGGAGAAGCCTGGTAGGCTATAATTCATGGGGTCGCAAAGAGTCGAACACGACTGAGTGACTTCACTTTCATTTTCACTATAGACCTGTTCAACTTCAGCTTAATACAAATGTAATTTAAATCATTTTTACAAACAAAATAAAATGTATATTTTATATTTGGATAAAAGTTGGATGACTTATTTGATCAAAATTGTTCTTTTAAAATTGTCATCCAAATTCTCATTGGGAGATAGCATGCTATTTTGGAAGCTAATTCATTAGGCTAATTGAGATTAAGTATAATTTTAATGTCTTGAGTTAGCAAGAGCAAAAATATCAAAATAGGTAAGTTATTCTTTGTTTAAGCCAATCAGAGATTTTACTTATTTATTTTTAAAACTTTTTGAAGTATATTGCTATGCACTGCTGTTTGTTTCTCTTGTACAACATAGTGAATTATTTATACATATATTGCCTCCTTTTTTTAAAGACTTCCTTCCCATTTAGGTTGCTAGAGGGTGCTGAGTATAGTTCCCTGTGTTATACAATGGCTTCCCATTAGTTATATATTTTAAGCATGCTAATTGCTAAGTCACTTCAGTCGTGTCCAACTCTGTGCGACCCCATAGACGGCAGCCCACCAGGCTCCCCCGTCCCTGGGATTCTCCAGGCAAGAACACTGGAGTGGGTTGCCATTTCCTTCTCCAGTGCATGAAAGTGAAAAGTGAAAGTGAAGTTGCTCAGTTGTCTCCAACTCTTAGTGACCCCATGAACTGCAGCCTACCAGGCTCCTCCGTCCATGGGATTTTCCAGGCAAGAGTACGGAAGTGGGGTGCCATTGCCTTCTCTGTTTTTTTTTTTTAGTGTATATATGTTGATCTTCATCTCCCAATTCATCCCACCCCCTCCCTTTGCCCCCTTGGTATCCATATGTTTGTTCTCTACATCTGTGTCTCTATTTCTGCTTTGCAAATAAGTTCATCAGTACTATTTTTCTAGATTTCACATATGAGTGACATTTGTCTTTCTGTTTCTGACTTACTTCACTCTATATGACAGAGTGAAATATCTAGAAGGAAAGAGTAACAAAGTGCTATCCAGCAACATGGCAGTGTTGCAAAATGAGAATGTCTAGTATGTAATTCTGAGGTAAAAATTCTGTAAGCATATGATACTTTCCCCTCTCTCTCTTCACAAACTTCTAGTAAAGTTGGCTCCATGTACAAGAGGTTTGTATAATATTTGGAGTGATACAAGGCGAGAAACAAGTAGTGGAAAAAGGCATAGTTGAGAAAAAATAAATTCATCAGTATCAGAAAGAAGTCTTTAACAGTGTCCAGTTGAATTCAAGGAATACTAGAGTACAGCTTTGTACAGTCTTCAGATTATGGAATGGTGGTCCAAGGCCAGCCTTTTAGATACTAAGGCAGAGTGACCCCTAATGTCTAAGTTACATGACTATGTGTAGAAAAAAGATAGACATTCACTAGAAGCCACATGTATTTGCATTGTGTTATTTTTAGATATACATTGAAAGACCAATTTCATAGTTATCAAACAGTTTTTACACTCATGGAAAGAAATGAAACATTACCACAAAANCTAATGTCTAAGTTACATGACTATGTGTAGAAAAAAGATAGACATTCACTAGAAGCCACATGTATTTGCATTGTGTTATTTTTAGATATACATTGAAAGACCAATTTCATAGTTATCAAACAGTTTTTACACTCATGGAAAGAAATGAAACATTACCACAAAATAGCACTATGGCCCTGAACTTGACACTTCTCTGGCATGTGATTACTCAGGATGGTAGCACAGAACCCCCAGAAAGAGAATGAATGAGTCTGGGAGAAAGTAGTGGTGAGGGACTTCACTTCTCCAATTTCTGGGACTTTGGGGGCTGAGGAGACTATAACTTCAGTATGGAGAAAAAAATTTATGATGTTTTATCCAGAATATTTTGTTACAGAAAGTACTTATTTCAATGGCTTTTATCACACTTCTTTTGTGGAAGGAATCAAGGGTATGATATGTTTGCATTAAATTGTTACTCTTCTGGTTTTCTTGAGTGAATATGAAGCTTCCCTTTTTACTTGTGTTCTCCTTTACTTTTATCATTACAATAAATATGTGTTGCTTTCATATTCAGAAGTCATAGAAATAGTAAATATTCAAATATAAATGGACATTTAAAGTCTCATTACCAATTAGGTATTTATACTTTAAATGTTTTAATCTTTTCCAAAACAATTCCTATCAGTACTTGATTCTTCCTTTATACAGGCTATAAAGTAATTTCCATTTTATGGTATAAACAATTATATATTCTTCTAGTTCTCACATGTTTATGCATTATATGTTTTTGTGTTGGTTGTTACATGTTATTCATAGATATGACATTTAATAATTTCAAAATACATTGATTGCCAAATGGATGACTACCCTATTATTGGGCCATTAAGATTTTTTCCTCCTATGTTTCCTCTGTAATGAAGAGTAGATTCTTAATCTATTCTGGTTTTGTATAACAGAAAGCAAATTGACTTAACTCACTCAAAAGGAAACAGAAAAAAATAGGTATTTGCCCTGACCATCTAAGAAAAAGCTGAACAAACTTTTCAGTTTGCTCTGAGCCTGGGACAGTTCTGAGGCTCACCACTGGAAATAGATTTTATTTTCTCTCTTCCACTTAGTTGTTGTTGTTCAGTCCTCAGTCACATCTGACTCTTTATGATCCCATGGATTTCAGAAGGCCAGGCTCCCCTGACCTTCACCATCTTCCAGAGCTTGCTCAAACCCATATCCATTGAGTTGATGATGCCACCCAAACATTTGATCCTCTGTCATCCCTTTCTCCACCTGCTTTCAATCTTTCCCAGCATCAGGGTCTTTTCCAATGAGTCAGCTGTTCACATCAGTTGGCCAAGTATTGGAGCTTCAGCTTCAGCATCAGTCCTTCCAATGAATATTCAAGATTCATTTCCTTGAGGATTGACTGGTTTGATCTCCTTGCAGTCCAAGAGACTCTCAAGAGTCTTCAATAACACCACAGTTCAAAAACATCAATTCTTCAGCACTCAGCCTTCTTTATGGTCCAACACTCATGTCCATATATGAGTACTGGACAAACCATAGATTTGACTATATGCACCTTTGTAGACAAAGTAATGTCTCTGCTTTTTTAAAATGCTGTCAATTTGGTCATAGCTTTTCTTTCAAGGAGTAAATGTCTTTTAATATCATGTCTGCAGTCAACATCTGAAGTGATTTTGGAGACCAAGAAAATAAAGTCTGTCGCTATTTCCATTGTTTCCCTATCAGTTTGCCATGAAGTGATGGGACCGGATCCCATGATCTTAGTTTTTTGAATGTTGAGTTTTAAGCAAGCCTTTTCACTCTCTCACCTTCATCAAAAGGCNTCTGCAGTCAACATCTGAAGTGATTTTGGAGCCCAAGAAAATAAAGTCTGTCGCTATTTCCATTGTTTCCCTATCAGTTTGCCATGAAGTGATGGGACCGGATCCCATGATCTTAGTTTTTTGAATGTTGAGTTTTAAGCAAGCCTTTTCACTCTCTCACCTTCATCAAAAGGCTCTTTAGTTCTTCTATGCTTTGCATATCTGAGGTTTTGGATATTCCTCCCTGAAATCTTGATTCAAGCTTTTGCTTCGTCCAGCCCAGCATTTCACATGATGTACTCTGCATTGAAGTTAAAAAAGCAGGGTGACAATACACAGCCTTAATGTACTCCTTCTCCAACTTTGAACCAGNAAAAAAAAAAAAAAAAAATCAGTTTCTCTTTTGGCATTACATTTTGTCAACCCCCGAAGAAAAACAGTGTATATAAATTATTAGGACTTTGTGATTAACAAACTTTACTTAAAAATGCATTAAAC
This sequence comes from Neotragus moschatus, assembly GCA_006410615.1. NCBI lineage: Eukaryota > Metazoa > Chordata > Mammalia > Artiodactyla > Bovidae > Neotragus > Neotragus moschatus. The sequence continues at coordinate 147,662 of SJYA01000601.1, read as the reverse complement.
AAAACAAAACTTTAGAATAATGAACTCCTAACTGAAATTTTTATATCTCTACTGACTGACTCATAGTCCAAACAATACATTTTTCATTCTTCTAATTAATTTTTGGATGTTGCTAATAACGGACTGTGGGAAAGAAAATGCAATCAAATTCTAAGGGCAACTTTTTAATCAAGCAACAAAAATCAACCATTGTGTCTATTGCTATCATAGCATGCAAGGTAATGGTAAAACAATCATGATTTTTATTGCCTGCACTTGCATCCTTATTATCCCTAAATTTATCCTTGTCTAAATTTTTCTAATAATGATTGCTTTCTACTCTGTTTCATCAAATTCTTAGTATTGTCTCTTTCAATGTAACTTGATATGATATAAAGGTAATGTATTACCTAAGCAGTAGTGAAATATGGGATTCTGATAATACTACAGTTATCAAGTCATCATATTCAAGGATATTTACTATCAAATTTTATTTCCTAAATATCTTAATAAAATTACCCTGTGTTGTGATAAAGGTGTATACAAAATGTCTCAAGAGATTTCCATGTGTAAAAATGCCAAAATTTGATTCACATTTCTAATTTTATGAGGCATGATAATCTCTAATGGTGCAGGATACCGAAAATATGCATTCTTGCCATGTTAAAGAATCTTCCAGTTGTGACAGCAACCGACTTAACGAGCCGATTCTAGCAATAATTGAGTTTCTGTGCTTTTCTTTTAATTTCACTACCTGGTGATACCTGAGAGCCATAGACTTTATTCCAGAGTCCCATTAGGTACCATTATGAGATCCTATTTCCTGGGGTTTTAAAAGCTAATTGTCAGTCAATGTGTTACAGTAAGCCTAGCTTTCGTTTGATTCTCATGGCTCTACGCGGTGGGAAAAAAACAAAAGAAGTATGTTCCATCATCCTGTCAAGGAGGTTTCTTAACAAATTATCTTTTCCCTCAAAAGAAAACACAGAAAGAATTTTTTGTTGCTTTAACAATTCTCATAGTTCATATCTTCTTTTCTAAGCTATTAAAGGGAACAAAAATTGAAAACCCATAGAGCACAGATATTCTGACAGCTGATGTCCTTAAGATTTATGAAGAAATTTAAGTATTTAATAACTATATATGAGTAATCTGTGCTTCTTAAAGATATTTTAGATCTGTTCATAAACCTCTGCCTTGTCTAAGAAGAAAAGTACCCAACATATATTCCACTTGACCTGCAAGAACATTTGACTTAAAGTTTGAAGATTGATTATTTCCTTTTCCTTTAGCTATGTTGTCATGAAATGTGTTCTCTACATCAGTTTTATTTTTATTTATTTATTTTTGGTAAGAGTTCATGGCTGTTTTCTGTTCTAGGGTTTTTAAATACTTTTAAACATCATCTTTAACACAGTCAAATTAATATTGTATATCCATAAATCTTACTACTGCTAAAACTCCAGAGTGAACAACCTAGAGCTAGAGAAAGATTAAATTACACATTGGATTAGCTGAAATTTTTGATAAGCCCTGGTTAGATGCACTTAGACTGGAATTACTACACATCGAAATCATTTTGAAAAAAACAAAAGTGTATCTGTAGGTTTGTTCAACTTGTAGATTTGTTACTGCTTTTTCATTCTGTGGAGAAATACTCCTTTAATTGTTTTAAATAAAAGCCCTTCAAAGTTCAGGAAGAACTGCTGCTTAAACATTAGGACAGTACATAATTACTTATATGTTTCTTATAAGTCTAAAGAAGAAGACACAAAGGCCAATCTGTATTCCTACAAAATTGTAAAGATCTTGGTCTTTTGCTTTTACATTGAACTGGGGAAACTAGTTTATAAGTAGTCTCAAATTGATTTATAAAGAAACCCTGAAGTGGCCCTGATCCAGGTCAAGGACATGTCTGTCCTGCCTCCCATGTGTACAGCAATCTTGCTGTTATTTCCCAGGTTTCACTAAATGCATTAGATTATATAAGTGTGAACTCAGCATTCAGTTCCCCTTTTTCTGTCATAGTCTGACTATCCTGATCTAAGTTAACATTGTTCCCATCTAGCAACAGTAGAAGCATACGTTGGTGCTCAGTTGTGTCTGACTCTTTCTGACCCTATAGACAGTAGTCCACCAGACTCCTCTGTCCAGGGAATTTTTCAGGCAGGAATACTGGAGTGGGCAGCCATGCCCTCCTCCAGGGATCTTCCTGACCCAGGTAGCATAGCAGCACACAAAAGCAAGACAGCATGTGTGTCTGTTCAAGAACTGGCTCTAACAGAGGACCTTTAGCCCCGCCCTTGCTGCATTTCCCATTTATTTTCCATTTATTTATAGATTTTTAAAATCAGTAAACAGCTCAGAACAGTTCAGCTTTTCCTAATGAAGGATAAACATACAAAAAAAGATATGTTATCAGTAAAGTAGCCCTTTGGAGAGCAGAAATCTGAAGTTAAAACATTGCCGAGAAACTCCAAAATAAATCTACAAACTCCAATAATTCCTAGGAATTTGAGATGAAATTTAATCTTTGGAATAGTGTTATTTCATGTCTGTCACTCACGTCATTTTTGAACAATGACTCGTGCGAAACACCATATTTAGTATTATACATTTTTTTTCTTTAACTGCATAAACAAAGAAGTCAAAGAAGAGTAAAAATAATCAAAGAAGAAGACATAAACTTCTTCATTTTACAAATTAAAAACAACATTGCCAGAGATGTTCAAGGTCACATAGTAAATAACAAAGGTAGCTTTTAAACTCCGATGTTGATGACTCTAAAATCTATAATTGCTCTACTCCATTGCTCATTAAGACCCATAGTCTTAAGTCAATGAGAAGCATGTAAGTTCTAGAGAAGGAAGATCAAAAGTTTAGATTACATTATGTGGTTTTCTTCTGATTTTAATACATCTCTCCTTAGAGCCTTTCACTGACTTGTTTGACTCCAAAGGCATTGATAAATGCTTAACCACAAGTGTTTTATTCTGTATACTTTGCTGAACTCACTTTGCTTTTGGCTTCTGCCTTTGAAATATAAATAAAGTATAAATAGAATTGAAATATGCCATGAGTTCCTGCTATACAAACAAAGATTTAGAATATCAGCATATCATGTTATGAGAAAAACCAGACATGAATATCATATTAGACACTGTCCTTTGAAAGGCAGAAGGCAAATAAATGTTTAGCCACTATTTTTCTTTAGTAACTAGGACAGGTAGAAGAACTCACAAGAAAATTATAATTTGTTATATATTAATACTTGTTAGCATGCCTACAAATTTAACATATTTTGATGGTAGATAGTACACACGTAACTTTATACAAGAGGTAATTTAGCCATTTAGCAGTTATTTCTTAGCATGTTTACCAGGGACTTCCTGGTAGTCTAGTGGTTAAGACTCTGTGCTTCCACTACAGGGGGCTCAGGTTCAAACTCTGGTTGGGGAACACAGATCCCACATACTGCACAGTGCAGCTAAAAGAAGAAAAAAAATGTTGACCAGATAATTCACTGTCCAAGCTGGGATACTTTAAGAATGAGTAGGGCTATTAATAATACTCTGGAATAAAAAAATATAAATGAGAGTATCCCAGAAAAATTGTGCTGTGTAGTCATTTTGTTTATGCAATGTCTATGTTTAAGATTGTTTTAGGCACTATGGAAGGACATAATAAAATTAGCAGATGACCTCAAAAGTTAGCAGTTTCGTTAGAGAAATAAAATTTACCAGTGGTACCTCTGGAAGATAATACAAAAGAATATATCATTAACTGCTAAATATAAAGTACTTTCTAAAAGTAGTAGCAATTTCAATGTAGGAAAGTTCCTTGTGGGAAAGCTTCATGCAGAAGGAATAAACTTTGCAGAGTTTAAGACTCTGGACTAATATACAAAAAGCCAGAATCTAAATAGCACTGATTGGCAATTTCCAACCTCTTTTCTACCTGCATTACTCTGTTAATAATCCCTCAAATAAGCAAAAAGATGATGAATAGATTTTTTTAATGATGAAGATTATATAAGAATTCTGGATTATTATCCATATATGGAACTACCTGTATCTAAATTGGAAAACAGATTGATATCTTTCAACATTATGTCTTGACTATAAATACATTTATTAATTTTTGTGTGTGTGTTTAGTCAATTTGCCCTGTGTAAAACTGTATCAGAAACCAATTATTACATCATGATGCTAGCAAATTACTCCAAAACTTAGTTCTTGCTACAAGAGTAGGTTCCCATTGCGTCAAGTCACTTAGTTGACAGTGGTTCAGCTGATCTAGACCTATCTTGTCTGGACAGCTCTGCTTCAGGCTGCGTATTGGTGAGGCTTGGGTTCAGGCAGTGGTTCAGTACATTTTTATTCCATTTTTCTTGTTTGGGAGCCCAAGCAAAAGAAGCAGCAGCTACCTTAAACATATTATGCTTTTAAAATCAAATCCTAGAGCACAAGCACAAACAGAGCCATGTGTGCATATTTAAGGCCTCTGTGTGTTCTAAAACTGAATGTGCAAAAGATAGGTATTTTGTTATGCCTAATATCTCTGGGGTGGGAAAATATGTTCTACCTACAACATTAAAGAGTTTTTATATAGGGAGGAAAATTAAAAAATAATAATAATTGCCATCATATTGGAGATCTAAGTCAGGATCTGAAGAAAGAAATTTATATTTAAATAAATAGTTATTATTTATTCATTGATAAAAATGTTTTTTGAAAATTTACTCTGTGCTAGGGATGTTTCTTGCATAGAGTATAAGAACAATGACATAAAGCTTCCTCTGGAGCAGCCTAGAATGTATCAGAAGATAATGTATGAGAAAATACAGGTTTGTGATAGAAATTTAACTTGGCTAAAGTGATATTGATAATGTTATGTATAACTGCAGATCTACAGAGAGATTATTTTGGGACTTGGTGCTTTCTAGAACTACAGTGAAGCAGTTAATGATGACTTTGGATAAGGTTAATATAAAGCAGGCTCTACCTCAAATTCCTCTTTCCGGCTTTCTGTTCAAGTACAGTGTTGGAACAATATAAGAACTGCTTAATCGTTCCATAATACAATTCAATTTTAAGAGTTACTTTTAAACTGTCTTTATTGTTTTGACTAAATAACTTTCCCACTATCCAATAGGTATTTAGGATAGAAATGATAGACTATTTATAGTCATATAAATGCTTTAACATAAAGTAGCTGAGTAATTTAGGACACTGGTTGTCAAAGCTGAGTGTACTTAAAAATCATCCAGGCTTGAGCTTCTCTGGTGACTCAGTGGGCCTTGTGCCCAAGAGCCTGGGAACCATGGCTACTGAACCCATCTGCCACAATTACTGTGATTTGGAGCTCAAGAAAACAAAATCTGTCACTGTTTCCACTTTTCCCCATCTATTTGCCATGAAGAGATGGGAATGGATGCCATGGTCTTAGTTTTTTGAATGTTGAGTTTTAAGCCAGCTTTTTCACTTGCTTTATTCTTGCCTTAAGAACCCCATGAACAGTATGATAGAGTATTAGGATACAACATTCAGAAAACTAAGATCATGGTGTTTTGTCCCATCACTTCATGGTAAATGAATGGGGAAATAGTGGAAACAGTATCTGACTTTATTTTGGGGGGCTCCAAAATCACTGCAGATGGTGGTTGCAGCCATGAAATTAAAAGACACTTACTTCCTTGGAAGGAAAGTTATGACTAACCTAGATAGCATATTAAAAAGCAGAGACATTACTTTGCCAATGAAGGTCTGTCTAGTCAAGGCAATGGTTTTTCCAGTAGTCATGTATGGATGTGAGAGTTGGACTATAAAGAAAGCTGAGCACTGAAGAGTGATGCTTCTGAACTGTGGTGTTGGAGAAGACTCTTGAGAGTCCCTTGGACTGCAAGGAGATCCCACTAGTCCATCCTAAAGGAGATTAGTCCTGGGTGTTCACTGGAGGGGCTGATGTTGAAGCTGAAACTCCAGTACTTTGGCCACCTGATGCAAAGAGCTTACTCACTGGAAAAACCCTGATGATGGGAAAGACTGAGGGCAGGAGGAGAAGGGGACGACAGAGGATGAGATGGCTGGATGACATCACCAACTCAATGAACATGAGTTGGGGTAAACCTCAAGAGTTGGTGATGGACAGGGAGGCCTGGCATGCTGCGGATCATGGGGTCATAAGGAGTCAGACACAACTGAGTAACTGAACTGAATTGAAGTTCCTAAAAAAGACATAGTAAGCTCAGAATTTTTAGATACAGTTTTAATGATAAAATAATCAATTAAAAATTCTATTTTGTCTGATAAAAGTATTGATACTCCAGTTATCTTTTGATTTCTAATTGCACAGAATACCTTTTTCTATTCCCTCACTTTCAGTCTATACATGTCTCTAGATCTGGAATGGGTAAGTAGCACATATGCAGATCTTATTTTTGTATCCATTTAGCCAATTTCTCTTTTGGTTGGAGCCCTGAATCCATTTAAATTTAAGGTAATTATTCATGGAGAACATTGTGTATTCTTATTGCCATTTTGTCAATTGTTTTGGAGTTTTCTTTCCCTTCTTTTGTTTCCCTGTGATTTGATAGCTATCTTTAGTTTTTTGCTTGGATTTCTTCTTTTCTGTGTGTATATCTATTACAGATTTTGGCTTGCAGTTATTATAAGTTTTTGGTTTAGCAATCTATATACAAAGATGATTGTTTTTGGTTGCTGATCTCTTAATTTCAAAAATATTTTAAATACTCTGTACTTGTATTTTCCTCCCCTCTTGATGACTGGTTTTGATATCATATTTTATACCCAATTGTTTTGATTATCCCTTAACTGTGTTTTGTATATATAGGTAATTTTAATACTTTTGTCTTTTAACTTCCTGATGCAATGGAATACTACTCAGCCACAAAAAGACTAAAATGATACCATATGCAACAACAGATTTGAATCTAGAGATTATTAACTGAAGTCAGAGAAAGAAAATATCATGCGATAATGCTATAGGTGGAATCTAAAAAAAATGATACAAATTTATAAAACTAAATAGACCCATAGACATAGAAAATAAACTTATGGTTACCAAAGGGAAAGAAAGGGATAAATTAGGAATTTGGGATTAAAATATACAATCATATATAAAATATATAACCAAACAGGAAGACCTACTATATAGCACAGGCAAGTATACTTAATATCTTATAATAACCTATAACACAAAATAAATAAGAATACATACATACACACATGTGCGCGCACACACACACACATACACACTGGTTCACTTGGCTGTATACCTGAAACTAACCCCATATTGTAAATCAACTCTATCTCAACAAAGTTTAAAAAACAAAATATATTTACAAAGAAATTACAAGAACATAATAGTAAAAGGACCTAAAGCAAGAAAAGAATGAATGCAAAAGAGAAATCAAAGAAGGCAAATAGAAAAGCTAGGAAGGTACTAATAGTAAACATAAGACCTAACATTTGTGAAAGACAGAAATAGGGCCTTATGCACCACTGCAGAAGCTTGGAAACTTAGTTAGTTTTAGGACCAATGTTTGGAGTCAGGGTCAGAAATCAGAAAGAAAAACTCAGCTTTTTATCCTTTCCCTCACACTCCTGATAACTAGCCTACTAAATTATCTGTACGGAAAGCTCCAAATCAAATACTTACCAGGTCATATGTTTTAACTTCTGTAGCAACCTCTTAGTTTCCACCACTGAAAAGCAGGCGTTTGTGGGAAAGTTGTTTTGCTTTATGTGCAAAACACCTCCACTTGTTGACAAAAGCGGGAGAATAGTCCTTTCTTCTGCTTCAGGGATAATTTACTTACACACCACTTTTTATGCATCTGAAAAAAGTCCTTTTGATGATCAGGCAATAATCATAAAATTTTAGACAAAAATTCTCAACATTAGTAATAATATAATATTTACCTTTTTATGTGCCTACTAGTTATCTGCATATCTTCTTTGGAAACTGTCTATTCAGGCCTTCTGCCCATTTTTAAGTGGGTCATTTTTTGATACTGAATTGCATGAACTGTTTATTTATGTTGAATATTGACCCTTTATATGTAATATCATTTGTAAATATGTTCCCCATTCACTAGGTTGTCATTTCATTTTTCCAGTGGTTTCCTTTGCTGTGCAAGAGCTTTTAAGTTAAATTAGATCCTATTTGTTTATTTTTCTTCTATTTCCTTTGCCTTGGAACAAAAATCAAGAAAAAAAAATGTTACTGTAATGTATGCCAAAGGATGTTTGGCTTGTTTTCTCTAGCAGTTATATGAATTCCAATCTTATATTTAAATCTTTAATCCACCTTGAGGTTATGTTTGTATATGGTATTAGACAGTGTTCTAATTTCATTCTTTTACATGTAGCTGTCCAGTTTCTCCAACATTACTTATTGAAGAGACTGTCTTTTCTCTATTATGTATTCTTACCTCTTTTGTCTTATATTAATCAATCATAGTTGTATGAGTTTATTTCTGGGCTTTCTACTCTGTTGCACTGATTTATGTGTCTGTTTTTGTGCCAGTACTATACTGCTTTGATCTCAATTGGTAAATTATCTGTTTCTCAGTGTTTTTTCATTTGAAACAACTTCCTCTGTCTTCTCATTTTGCTTAACTATCTGTCTCTGTGAAATTAGTCAAAACAGCTACCTATTGGGGTTTTGAGGTGGTGTCCTTATGTGGGAGTGTCCTTATACAATCTGTGTCTACCCAGTGGCTTTGGTGGAAGAGTCATATCTGATATCAGCATGACCTTCCTATAGGATATGCTGGGAGCAATCACCCAGCATATCCTGGGTGATATCACCTCCCACCAATCACCTTGGTAGGAGGCATGGCTGTAGGTGGAGTAGCTACAGCCAGAGCCAAGTGTGAGTCATTGAGCAAGAGGGGCTGAGGCATGTACTCAGCATGGACTGGCTTGCATGCTGGATGGTCTTAGCTCCAGAGTTCTGGACTGCATCTGATTCATTGCCCCACCACCCACTCCCACCCCCCTGCCCGGGACTGCCAGAAATGGCTGACCTTGCCATGTTAGGATACCATGGTGGGTCTGATCTAGCAATACAACTATGCATTTTCTTCAGCTGAGGCAGTCTTCATTCTAGTATTGAGCTGTACTTGGAGCAAGTGATCCTAAATGGGTACTCAACTTGGCCTGGGGAGAATATTGGAGTGGTCACAGAAATCCAGCTGGGATTCAAGGCAGTTTCAGTCTGTTTTCTTCCCTTTTCTAGAGTAAGATATGTGTACTCTTCATGAGTGGAGTCTAGGCTTACAGTTATGCTATCAGTCCCACTGGTTTTGAAACTGACTNTGCTTTCTAGGGCCCACTTGACTTCACATTCCAGGATATCTAGCTCTAGATGAGTGATCACACCATCATGATTATCCAGGTCATGAAGACCTTTTTTGTGCAGTTCCTCTGTGTATTCTTGCCACCTCTTCTTAGGAACAGTTTTTATGATCTCAATCCTTGCATCTCCTTTTATCTAGAAAAGCACTAAATCCCTTCATGTTGACATCAGGTCCTCATGACTAGCAACAAACTTTTTGTAAAATAAATGCTTAAAGGTATTGAACTCCCCCTTCACCAAAACCTTATATATGGACTTTCCCCCAGTGCCACTTTGGAGCAGCCAGTCAGAGCTATCTGAAATGCTGCCTCTCAGGCTGCAGTCGTCATTTTGCCTCAAATAAAACTTAACTCNAAACTTTTTGTAAAATAAATGCTTAAAGGTATTGAACTCCCCCTTCACCAAAACCTTATATATGGACTTTCCCCCAGTGCCACTTTGGAGCAGCCAGTCAGAGCTATCTGAAATGCTGCCTCTCAGGCTGCAGTCGTCATTTTGCCTCAAATAAAACTTAACTCACAACTCTCATGTTGTACATCTTTTTTAGTTTACAAAGTCAATGAAAATTGTGGGTACAAGTCAGGCATGTAGCATATTTTCCAACAGAGTATGAAGGGGATTCCTCATCATGTTTTCACCACTGCTTTTTCCTCCTCACCTTCGCCTCCTCTCTCCATCTTTGCTACTGTTTACAAAGTGTTCGGCAGGCCATCATCATTCCTGAAGTGGAAAAGTTTTGTTTGAATCTTTTTACCTAAGATGGGATTTAAACCCAAGTGGCAGGGACTCTGTGCTATGCTTATTCACTCACTTGTATCTGACTGCAACTTGAAAAGAAGAAAGAAAGCAGAGTCTAACAGTCGTGTCAGACCATTTGTGACCCCATGAACTGTAGCCTGTGAGGTTCCTCCATCCATGGAATTTTCCAGGCAAGATTTCTGGAGTGGGTTGCCATTGATTGCAACTTGAGCCCGGCCAAAACCCACTATGCCCAGTTTCAGGACCTAATGAAGCTCAGGTTCTAGATGTCTAATTGAAAAAAAAAAAAGAAAATCAGTGAGAGACATAGCCAAAGGGAGTAGATTTGTTCAAATTTAGAGAAAAGCATACTCCACAGGATGTGGGCCATCACAGAAGGAGAGTGTCCTTGGCTGTGGAATGTCCTGTGGTTATTTTTTCTGGGCTGAGTCATTTCATATGCTAATGAGTGGGATAGAATTCTGACAGAATGTGGTCCACTGGAGAAGGGAATGGCAAACCACTTCAGGATTCTTGCTTTGAGAACCCCATGAACAGTCTGAAAAGGCAAAATGATAGCATACTGAAAGAGAAACTCCCCAGGTCGGTAGGTGCCCATATGCTACTGGAGATCAGTGGAGAAATAACTCCAGAAAGAATGAAGAAATGGAGCCAAAGCGAAAACAATACCCAGCTGTGGATGTGACTGGTGATAGAAGCAAGGTCAGGTGCTATAAAAAGCAATATTGCATAGGAACTTGGAATGTCAGGTCCATTAATCAAGGTAAATTGGAAGTTGTCAAACAGGAGTTGGCAAGAGTGAACACCAACATTCTAAGAATCAGCAAACTAAAATGGACTGGAAAGGGTGAATTTAACTAGATGACCATTATATCCACTTCTGTGGGCAGGAATCCCTCAGAAGAAATAGAGTAGATATCATGGTCAACAAAAGAGTCCAAAATGCAGTACTTGGATGCAATCTCAAAAATGAAAGAATGATTTCTGTTCATTTCCAAGGCAAATCATTCAATATCACAGTAATCCAAATCTATGCCCCAACCAGTGATGCTGAAGTAGCTGAAATTGAGTGGTTCCATGAAGACCTACAAGACCTTTTAGAACTAGTACCCAAAAAAAGATGTCCTTTTCATTATCAGGGACTGGAATGCAAAAGTAGGAAGTCAAGAAACACCTGGAGTAACAGGCAAATTTGGCCTTGGAATGCAGAATGAAGCAGCTCAAAGACTAATAGAGTTTTGCCAAGAAAACGTACTGGTCATAGCAAACACCTTCTTCCAACAACACAAGAGAAGACTCTACACTTGGACATCGCCAGATAGTCAACACCAAAATCAGACTGATTATATTATTTGCAGCCAAAGATGGAGAAGCTCTATACAGTCAACAAAAACAAGACCGGGAGCTGACTATGGCTCAGTTCATGAGCTCCTTATTGCCAAATTCAGACTTAAATTGAAGAAAATAGGGAAAACAGCTAGACCATTCAGATATGACCTAAATCAAATCCCTTATGATTATACAGTGGAAGTGAGAAATAGGTTTAAGGGACTAGATCTCATAGAGTGCCTGATGAACTATGGACGGAGGTGTGTGACATTGTACAGGAGACAGGGATCAAGACCAGCCCCATGGAAAAGAAATGCAAAAAAGCAAAATGGCTGTCTGAGGAGGCCTTACAAATAGCTGTGAAAAGCAGAGAAGCGAAAAGCAAAGGAGAAAAGGAAAGATATAATCATCTGAATGCAGAGTTCCAAAGAATAGCAAGAAGAGATAAGAAAGCCTTCTTCAGTGATCAATGCAAAGAAATAGAGGAAAA
>SJYA01000601.1:73379-121481 GCA_006410615.1 Neotragus moschatus | reverse complement strand
GAAGGAATGATGCTAAAGCTGAAACTCCAGTACTTTGCCACCTCATGCGAAGAGATGACTCATTGGAAAAGACTCTGATGCTGGGAGGGATTGGGGGCAGGAGAAGAAGGGGACGACAGAGGATGAGATGGCTGGATGGCATCATTGACTCAACGGACACAAGTCTAAGTGAACTCTGGGAGTTGGTGATGGACAGGGAGGCCTGGCGTGCTGCGATTCATGCGGAGGCAAAGAGTCAGACACGACTGAGCAACTGAACTGAGCTGAACACCCATTTTGCCCATAAGGAACAGGTTGGTCTTAGTCCTTTTGAGATTCTCTATGGGAGACCTGGGAGAAGGCAATGGCACCCCATCTCAGTACTCTTGCCTGGAAAGTCCCATGGGTGGAGCAGCCTGGTAGGATGCAGTCTATGGCGTCCCGAAGAGTCAGATAACGACTGAGCGACTTCACTTTCACTTTTCAGTTTCCTGCATTGGNGAAGGCAATGGCACCCCATCTCAGTACTCTTGCCTGGAAAGTCCCATGGGTGGAGCAGCCTGGTAGGCTGTAGTCTATGGCGTCCCGAAGAGTCAGATAACGACTGAGCGACTTCACTTTCACTTTTCAGTTTCCTGCATTGGAGAAGGAAATTTGCAACCACTCCAGTGTTCTTGCCTGGACAATCCCAGGGACAGCAGTGCCTGGTGGGCTGCTGTCTCTGGGGTCACACAGAGTCAGACATGACTGAAGCGACTTAGCAGCAGCAGTAGCAGCATGGGAGACCTTTTGTTTATGTCAATGACCTCTTCCTAGATCCAGAGGCTCAGACCCTCCAGTCTTATANTTCCCTTCTCCAGGGGATCTTCCCAATCCAGGGATAGAATCCTGGTCTCCTGAACTGCAGGCAGATTCTTTACTGCCTGAGACACCAAGAAAGTTCCATCTGTATCTAGACAAAGTCTAGATATAGGTACTTTATGTGATATGTGCTTGAAATTAGTTCCTTCCAGTCTGCCACAGTCCTCTTAATAGTGTCTTTTGAGTAAATGCCTTGATTTTGATGTAAAGTAGTTTCTCACATTTTTTTCCTTTAAGATTCATTTTTCTGATGTTGTGTCTATACAATTTCACCTATGCCAATCTCATAAAAATTTTCTTCTGTTTTCTTTTAGATATTTTATAGATTTATTTATTGCATTTATGCCTGTGATTAATTCTGATCTAGTTTTCTTTTTTGTATGGTATAAGGTAAGAATACAATTATTTTGCTTATGAATGTAAATTTGTTTTATCATTATATACTGAAAATACTATTTTTTCATTGAATTCCCATTGCACCTTTTTCAAAAGTCAATTGACCATATATGTGCATATTTATTTCTAATTTCTCAATTCTGTTTCACTGATCTACGTGTCCATCCTTTCTCTAATAATATACTGCAGCTTTACAATGACTCCTGAATTCNATTTGTTTTATCATTATATACTGAAAATACTATTTTTTCATTGAATTCCCATTGCACCTTTTTCAAAAGTCAATTGACCATATATGTGCATATTTATTTCTAATTTCTCAATTCTGTTTCACTGATCTACGTGTCCATCCTTTCTCTAATAATATACTGCAGCTTTACAATGACTCCTGAATTCAGAGAGTGTGTGTCCTCAAACTTTGCTGTTCTTTTTGTTATTTTTAGCACTGTGCATTTTTATAAATATTTTAGAATCAACTTGTGAATTTTTACACACAAACACACCTCTCAATTTTGTTATGGTCTTAAAATATACACTATATAATATTATTCATTTTTGCTTAAATTTGTTTGTTTCATGGCTCCAAGTATGATCTATCTTGGTTGCACATATGATTGAATGACGGTATGGTCTGTAGTTTGGTGAAATCTTCTTTAAATCAAAATTGGGTCAGATTTGTATATTGTTTTCAGATCTGTTTAACCCTGAATGATTTACAGTTACTTGTTTTGTCATTTTTTGAGATGAGTTTGATAAATTCTCCAACTATAACTGTCAGTTTTCTTACATGTAATTTGAAGCTCTATTTTAGGTACATATCCATTTAATATCGTTGGCATCTCTTGTAAAGTGATACATTATAATTATTCAATTTCTCTGTAATTTGCAATATTCCTTATTCTGAGGTTTACATTATCTGATACCAATACAGCTACTTCAGCTTTTTTGAAAATGTTTGTGTGGTATATATTTTTCCCCATACTTCTTTAACCTATCAGTGTCTTTATAATTTTTTTTTTCTGCATTGTTTTTTAGATGGCTTAGAGTTGTCTGTTCCTTTATTTTGTTATTCGGGTGGACAATCTGTCTGCCTAAAATGAATGTGTGATAGGTGTGATAGACTATTTATTGTTGCTAATATAATTGAATTGTCTATTATTTTTCCTAATTGCTTAAAATGTTTTTGCTTCCTTCTTGCCATTTTTTAAAAATTCTTTTTATTTTTTAAATAAATCCAGCTTATCTCATTTATGACTCATTCAGTTCAGTTCAGTCCCTCAGTCGTGTCCGACTCTTTGCAACCCCATGAATTGCAGCACGTCAGGCCTCCCTGTCCATCACCAACTCCTGCAGTTCACTCAGACTCACACCCATCGAGTCAGTGATGCCATACAGCCATCTCATCCTCTGTTGTCCCCTTCTCCTCCTGCCCCCAATCCCTCCCAACATCAAAGTCTTTTCCAATGAGTCAACTCTTTGTATGAGGTGGCCAAAGTACTGGAGTTTCAGCTTTAGCATCATTCCTTCCAAAGAACACCCAGGGCTGATCTCCTTTAGAATGGACTGGTTGGATTTCCTTGCAGTCCAAGGGACTCTCAAGAGTCTTCTCCAACACCACAGTTCAAAACTTATTTTTTAAAACTAATTTGGTTGTTAACCTAGACTCCCCAATATACCTCTTCAATCCCAATTTACCTTCAAACAATACTATACCACTTCATGTACAGAGAAATTATCTTACAACAGATTCTCTAATCCATTGTGCTATCTATTGTATTTCTACATATGCTATAAATGCATAAGTTCATTGCTAATATTTTTGTAATTAAAAAATGTTTATTTAGTTTGTTATTTTTGACTATGCAGTGTCTTCATTGTTGTGCAAATGCTTTGTCTAGTTGCAGTCAACAGGAGCTACTCTCTGGTTTCCATGCACAGGCTTATTGTGGTGACTTCTGTTGTTGAGGTGCACAGGCTGTAGGACACATGGGTTTTAGTAGTTGTATTTTGTGGGCTACAGAGCACAGGTTTAGTAGTTGTGGCACATAGGTTTAGTTGCCCTGAGGCATATGGGATCTTCCTGGACCAGGGATCGAACCCATGCCCCTAGCATTGGCAGATGGATTCTTTACCACTGGATTATGAGGGGAGTCCTACATTGCTACCATTTTGTTTAAAGCAGTCAGTTACCCTTTAGAGCAACTACAAGAATAAAAAATGCATAATCATGTTTATTATTATTATTCATCTGTATAATCATCTTTATGTGAAATAATAACATAATCAATATCTATATGTAGATAAAAGTTTTTACTATTTTATTTTTTATGACAGAAGAACTTTCTTTAAATTTTATTGTATTTAGGTCTTCAATAAAGAACTCTGCTTTTCTGTATCTGAAAAGGAGCCTTTACTGCGGCTTCATTTTTGAAAGATATCTTTACTGAGTATGCAATTCTGAATTGACTTTCTTAAGCATAATCAAGATGGCACTTTTGTGTTTTCACTGACAAAAATTCTGATGTAAATTTTACTGTTGTTTATCTGTACACAATATGGTATATTCTCTGGCTGTTTTATTTATCTTAGTTTTTTAGCTGCTTAAATAACTTATGACTAGCTTGTTGTTATTTTGTTTTTGTTTTAGTTATTTTCTCTATATTTTCCAAGCTTCCTGAAACTGTTGCTTTTATTTTTCACTAATTTTAGAAATTTCTTATACATTGTCGTCTTTGCCGCATTTTTTTCACTTTTCTCCTCTCATAGGTCTATTAACATGTATGCTAAATTTATATTTTCCCATGGTCCTTGGCTTCATTATGCTCTATTTTGTTTTAAATTTAATCTTTCATCTTTTTCCTCTTCGGATTTCAGTTTGATCAGTTTCTGTTGTTTTATCTTCAGTTACCTGATTTTTCCCTTTAAGTATCATCTATTGATGGGACCACTGGAAATATTCTTTATCAAACTTATGGTGTATTTCATTTCTAGCATTTCTATTATGTTCAATATGTTTACCATAGACAATGCATGTTGTTGACCATTTCCACTACAACCTTTGATTTAGCTAAATTTGTTTTAAATTCCCTGTCTGATAGTTCCAACAGCTTTGTCATATCTGAATCTGGTTTTGTTGATTGCTTTGTCTCTTGACCATGTATGGTTTTTCGTGGTTCTGGGTATGCTTGTAATTGGGGCTGAAATACAGGCAACTTATGTAGAATAGCAGAAAATTATATAGATTATGTTCTTGCTTGGAAATGCACACATCCTCATTTTTCTGTTTTTAGTGTTGAGGTTTGAGTCACATAGTCAAGAGTTTAGCTAGGTCTGATTTCTTGCTATGGCTGCCCTCAGTGTACCACTGGACTCAAATGCCTCTAAGTTACCTGTGTTTTATGTCAGGGGCTGATCTTCTGGAGAGTTTTTTGTTGTTGTTTGTTCCACCTTTTGTTTTAGGTCTTCCCATTACATCTGCCTTTAAAGAAGACATCTCTCTCTTGATTTTTCTCCAGATTTAGATGGCTGCTACACTTGCTAGGTTGGTAATGGTTGGTAGAAAGGGAAATCTCTGCTGCTGTGGTTGTACCTCAATCTTAGGCAGGTTTTATGCCTCTGGCTGTCAGGAATGGAGACTTCTCAGTGATCCTATCTCTCTTCCAGTAATAGAGAAATTCCTATAGTCTCAGATCAGGATATATTCATGGCCTACCCCAAAAGTATTGTTTAATCACTCAGTGTGTCCAACTCTTTGTAACCTGCCAGGCTTCTCTGTCCATGGGATACCCAGGCAAGAATACTGAAGTGGGTTTCCGTTTTCCTTCTCCAGGTGATCTTCCCAACCAAGGGATTGAACCTGGGTCTCCTGCATTGCCAGGCAGATTCTTTACCAGAGTCACCAGGGAAGCCAAGAAGTAGGAGCTGTTTTTTGTTACTGTTTCTCTTCCCTTAGCTGTAATGGGTTTTATCTATGGCCCGGGGATGGCAGTGTTAGTTTTGCTTCCCTTCAAATCTTTAGACTTTTCTTCTATAGGAGATATAACAAAGAAGAATGCCAGTGGGAATTTGTGTCTTTCCACAGAAGCTATTTTTTTTCTCCTCTAGGCTTCCATGATAAGTAAAGCTATGTTTAGACTATGGGCCTCTAATCAATCTTTCTTGAGAACATATAGTGAAGTGTGTGGAAAAGAGCCTTCAAGTGGATATCAGTTCCTCTTGTATTCATAAAATTCTATATTTCTATATATGTGAACTAGCACACTCAGCTTTTATCCATTTATTAAGAATTTCAGCTGAATATTTCTTCCAACTTGTATGCCATTTTGCACCTGTTACAGGCAAGCCAGTAATCCTACCCTTGGAGATTCCTCCTTTTCAGATTTTAAGTTATGTGATTATCAGGAAACCTCATGAGGCTGATGGAGTCACTAAAATACTTTGATCTTAAAAATAATTAACTAGTTGTTTTAATTAGTATTACAGTAGAAATGATGCACTTTTCAACTTTCTACACTCAAGCCAAAGCCAATAGTGACAATTACATGAATTTGGTAATTTCAAGTAATATATGAGTTAGAAATGAGTGAAGTAACATGAATGTGTCAAGATGCTTAGAAAGATTGTGTTGTTTTTGTTTAATTGGTTTATATGGGGTCATTTTATTTAGCATGTGTATTTTAGTAAATAAGTAACTGTTAGTCGCTCAGTCATATCCAACTCTTTGCAACTCCATGGACTATGGTTCACTAGGCTCCTCTGTCCCTGGGATTCTCCAGGTAAGAATACCTGAGTGGGTTGTCATGCCCTCCTCTGGGGGATCTTCCCAACCCAGGGATCAAACCTGTGTCTCTTTCATCTCCTGCACTGGCAGGCATGTCTTCACCACTAGCACCACCTGGGAAGCCCAGGTATTTAAGTTGTACCTGTAAAAGGGTGCATGAATATTTGTGTGTGGAATACTTTGTATTATGTAGAAGGTATTTGATGGACATGAAATCAGAAAATGATGATTTTTTCCATTATAAAAGAGAAGAATCCTAGTGGCTCCCTTTCATCAGACCTAACAAGGCTCCCAACTCACATACCAGATTGATAATTTTCTTACAGATAAAAAAAAAAAAAAAAGAATTTCAGTATATCAATCATTGAATATTTATTGTCCATGGGAACATGAACTTGTAAGAATTTTAAACAGAAATCATTATGAAAATCCTAAACTCAATATTCATAATGCAGCACATACTGTTATGTTTATGGTCTCTGTTTTTAATATTGTGGATTCCCCCCCTCCTTTTTTCAAAAGAAAGCCTACTTGCTTGTTCTGATAAATTCAGCATAAAATTTCTTTAGAGAAATATTCATAACATTTTAAAGATGAGTCTTTGCTTTGAATATTTAATAATATTTTTAAAGTTTGTAAAGTTGAATAAATTAATGCATTTCTATCATAAAAATAAAAGATTACATATTCTGAGTATGTTGAAAAGTCTGATGACAGGAATAATTTGGGGCACACATGTTGGGCCTGTTTTCTTGCCATGAGTGGTTCTAATAAAAACTATTTAAATCTGAAACTTCTGGTTTTTATTCCAGAAGTGGAAATATTAGAATTAAATAGCTTGTATCCTCTCTCTCTCATGTTATATAATACAAGATGTATATAATGGGGCCCAGCTTGGATTGGAATTTTGTCTATTAATAAAAACAAAATCTTATTATTCAAAGAAAAATATGTGCAATAGCATAAAAGAGAAATATACAATGGAAATTAGGGACCTTCTGATGAAAAAAATAAATAAAACCTCTTCTCCACTCTTTAAAAAACTTTCTATTGAAGTTTAATTAACATCCAAAAAGGATCACATATGAATGTACAGCTTGATAAATTTTCTAGCTAAATAGCCTTGCTTAATTGCTCTGAGATAAAAATCCTGAAACAAAACAAACAAATGAATACCCCAGATAATTACCAATACTACAGAGGTTTCTCTTTACTTTCAGTCACTCCATCTGTGAGTGTAACCTCTTCCCTGATTTCTAACAGCATAGGTTAATTTTGTGTGTCTTTGTACCATATCTGAATGACATCTTGGTGTTTGTATGTGTGTGTGTTTCTTTATGATTTAGTTTGCTCAAAATTATGTGTGTGAAGTTTATCCATATTGTTCCATATTGTTGATAATTATCCATTCTCATTCTTACAGTATGGCATTTTGTTCTGTGAATATAGCACACTTAATGACAGGAACCTGGGTAATTGTCATTTTGGTGGATTATAAGTGCTACTGTGAATATTCTCATACATACCTTTGGCAAACATATGCATCTTATGCTGGGTATAAATCTAGGAGTAAACTTGTTGGGTTACTGGCTGTGTACCTTTTTAGCTTTGATAGATTCTGCCAAGCAGACTTACAAAATGGTTTTACTAATTGCTACTCCCACCAGCAGGTAATGAGAGATTCAGGTATCCCAAACCATTAATACTTTATATTTTCCACCATTTTACTCTAATTATTCTGGTGTGTATTTTATGGTATCACATCGTGCTTTTTATCTACATTTTCTGATCCACAATCTCAATGCAGATGAATATATTTTATATTTTTTGGTAATTTGGATATCCTCTTTGTGAAATGTCTTCTTACATTTTTTGTTCATTTATTGGATAGCTCTGATTTTCTTAACAGTTTTTAGAAAACTGATATGTTCTAGAAACTAGTCCTTTGCTGATTATATATAATTAATGTCTTCTCTTATTCTGTGAACTTTTTTCTATGTTATAAATGTGCTGTTACTGCTGTTACTAAGTTGCTTCAGTCGTGTCCCACGCTGTGCGACCCCATAGATGGCAGTCCACCAGGCTCCCGTGTCCCTGGGATTCTCCAGGCAAGAACACTGGAGTGAGTTGCCATTTCCTTCTCTAGTGTAGGAAAGAGAAAAGTGAAAGTGAAGTCGCTCAGTCGCGTCCGACTCTTAGCAAACCCTTGGACTACAGCCTACCAGGCTCCTCCGTCCATGGGATTTTCCATGCAAGAGTACTGGAGTGGGGTGCCATTGCCTTCTCCAGTTATAAAGGTGACTTCTGGTAAATTGTTGTTCAGTCATTCAGTCGTGTCCAACTCTTTGCTACCCTGTGGACTGCAGCATGCCAGGCTTCTCTGTCTCTCACCAAAATAGAAATTCTTAAATTTAAAAATGTTTTAAACTGTAACAATTCTGAAATATAACCTGGACAAAAAACTTCTGAAAACAGATTTGTAGTAAAAAATACTTGCTGAAATAAGAGGGAAATGTTGAAACAAACAAAAACTACTTGCTCTGGGTATATTATGTTTTAAACAATATTACAGGCTTCACCAAGATCCAACCAGTCCATTCTGAAGGAGATCAGCCCTGGGATTTCTTTGGAAGGAATGATGCTAAAGCTGAAACTCCAGTACTTTGGCCACCTCATGCAAAGAGTTGACTCATTGGAAATGACTCTGATGTTGGGAGGGATTGGGGGCAGGAGGAGAAGGGGACGACAGAGGATGAGATGGCTGGATGGCATCACTGACTCGATGGAGTGACTCTGAGTGAACTCCAGGAGTTGGTGATGGACAGGGAGGTCTGGCGTGCTGCGATTCATGGGGTCACAAAGAGTCTGAGTGACATGACTGAGTGACTGAACTGAACTGAACTGAACAGGCTTCACCAAAGACATAGAGAGGAAATCCGTTATTTGTGTGTATACACATATGAAATTGTCATAAACTGCAATGGCAACTAGCAGAAAAATAGAATAATAGTGGAGATCAGATGGTAATTTAGGAGGTCAGAGTTGAGATCAGGATAATGTATAACTAAATAAAGAATAGTGGCTAAAGAATCCTCAGCATAGACAGAGCACTTGAAGGCCCCTACGGCAAAGAGAAGCTTGTTATTCAGAAGGTCATTTTGGTTGGAGTCAAGNTTTTGAATTGGCATCTTCTGTAGAAATTTTCCTACACTCTGCTAGGAAGTAAATACACTGTTGTGAGAAATATGGTGAGAAATATTTCTTGGGAAACATTAATTTTCCACTTATCTTATTCCAAAGGATGATGAATCATGATTTGTCTTTAATTTTGGCAACCATCTATAATCAAATAAGCAAATTCATACCTGCAGATACCTCAGCACGCATATATAACATTTCTTTGAAAACAAACAGGCCACAACAGCAAAACTTCAGCAGATCAACCAAATTTTTACACTGGAAAAGAAACTGATCTGTTGTCAGCACTGTGGATGGGCATATTCCAACCTTATGGCTATTGGTGACTTACAATTAAGAAAAACATTGCGCAGCATGCAAATACTTGGCCAGTTTTGGGGAGGGTTGAACATTTGTTGTTATAGAAAAGATCTGGAATCTTTTCTATTTTTCCTTTCTGAAAATTTCTGTGGCTACTTCACAATGCAAAATTAAGAACTAGGTTAGCAGGCTTTTTTGAATGGTAGTAAAAACACATACACTTTAATTTTTATGTTAGATAAAGAAGTTTAAAATATATAATTAACATATAGGTCAATAGAAGAAGATATGCATTTTATTCACATTTTCACTGAGTTCTTGAAAATCAAGATGCCAATCAGTGTTTTATTTTCATGTAAATAAGATAGTTGTTACTCCTTTCTAACTTTTCCTCCATCAAAACCAGGTCTCATCAGGTCTTATGATGAGATGGAATCAAGGAGCTGACAAGTGAAGTAGAATTTTAAACACGCCCCACATTTGTTTCATTAACCTTTTTTTCTCTAGAGCCTAGTTCATTCCCAGAAAGGGTGCAAATTTCAAAATAGCCGTTTGAAACAATCTTTGACATTTCAATTCCACAAGTGTTTGTAAAATGCCACATAAATAAGTATATTTAGTTTATACTAGGGGAAAAGAATATAGAGGAAATAAAAGAAATAAGGGAAATAATATGTTTGCCAACTCTATAAAGAATGTGTTATTTTTTAATAGAAAAATGGCATTTAAAGACACTTTTATCGATAAGAAAAGGTAAGGACAATTCCTTAAATGATCTGATCACAATGTCGTAATTGTTAAGTCTACATACGTAATTGTTGAGTGCATAAATTACTTTATGCACTTTTTCAAAAGTACTACCAGTTAAACTATGACAATGTTTTCTTGTAACTTATAACTTCTATTGTTCTGAAAGAGCTTTTTAGATTAATGTTGACAGACTTCGATTATATACAAAATAGCATATATTGATTAAAAAATAAAATTAACTGATTAAGCTTTTCTTAAAATTTCATCATATATAGAATCTGACATTCCCGAATCACTTTTAGGCTCATGTCACTATTTTTTTCTACATAATCTTTTTTGTGTATTTCTTTAAAATATTACTCCGATATTATCAATAAGATATTGTTCTAAACTGCTGATAACAATTCTGTAAGTTTCCTAGCACATGCCCAGGTAAAAACAGCTACATCGTGCCAGTTACCTGCTTTACAACAGTTATATCATGATTTTAGAGATGATTAAAGATGAAAAAAATGGAACTCATAATCAACTAGATTATAATAATAACAAAAGTATTTGATCTGTTGTGAAATATTAAATAATCAGTTATGCTTAGGTCAATTCCATTATCCCAAACATTCTACCAATACACTATATCTTCAAAAATTTCAGTTCAATTCAGTTGCTCAGTCATGTCTGACTCTTTGAGACCCCATGGACTACAGCATACCAGGCCTCCCTGTCCATCACCAACTCTCTGAGCTTCCTCAAACTCCTGTTCATTGAATTGGTGATGCCATCCAACCATCTCATCCTCCATCATCCCCTCTCTTCTGGCCTTCAGTCTTTCAGTTCTTTGCAACAGGTGACCAAAGTATTGGAGTTTCAGCTTCAACATCAGTCATCCCAATGAATATTCAGGACTGATTTTCTTCAGGATGACCTGGTTTGATCTCCTTGCAGTCCAAAGGACTCTCAAGAGTCTTCTCCAACACAACAGTTCAAAAGCATCAATTCTATGCTCAGCTTTCTTTGTAGTCCAACTCTCACATCCACACATGACTAGTGGAAAAACCACAGCTTTGACTAGATGGACCTTTGTTGGCAAAATAACATCTCTGCTTTTTAATATGATATATAGGTTGGTCATAACTTTTCTTCCAAGCATCTTTTAATTCCATGATTGCAGTCACCATTTGCAGTGATTTTGGAGCCCCCCAAAATAAAGTCTGTCACTGTTTCCATTGTTTCCCCATCTATTTGCCATGAAGTGAGGGGACCAGATGCCATGACCTTATTTTTCTGAATGTTGAGCTTTAGGCCAACTTCTTCACTCTCCTCTTTCACTTTCATCAAGAGGCTCTTTAGCTCTTCTTTGCTTTCTGCCATAAGGGTGGTGTCATCCTCATATCTGAGGTTATTGATATTTCTTCCTATAGACTTGATTCCAGCTTATGCTTTATCTGGTCTCATGCTGTACTCTGTATATAAGTTAAATAAGCAGGGTGACAATATACAGTCTTGATGTAAAATCCTTTTCCTATTTGGAACCAGTCTGTTGTTCCATGTCCAGTTCTAACTGTTGCTTGCTCACCTGCATACAGATTTCTCAGGAGGCAGGTCAGGTGGTCTGGTGTTCCCATTTCTTGAAGAATTTTCCACAGTTTGTTGTGGTCCATACAGTCAAAAGCTTTGGCATAGTCAATAAAGCAGAAGTAGTTGTTTTTCTGGAACTCTCTTCTTTTGTGATGATCCAACAGATGTTGGCAATTTGATCTCAGGTTGTTCTGCCTTTTCTAAAACCAGCTTGAACATCTGGAAGTTCACAGTTCATGTACTGTTGAAGCCTGGCTTGGAGAATTTTGAGCATTACTTTACTAGCGTGTGAGATGAGTACAATTGTGTGATAGTTTGAGCATTCTTTGGCAGTGCCTTTCTTTGGGATTGCAATGAAAACTGACTCTTTCATTCCTGTGGCCACTGTTGAGTTTTCCAAATATGTTAGTATATTTAGTGCAGCACTCTCACAACATTATCTTTTAGGATTTGAAAATAGCTCAAGTGGAATTCCATTATCTCCACTAGCTTTGTTCATAGTGATGCTTCCTAAGGCCCACTTGACTTCACATTCCAGTATGGCTGGCCCTAGGTGAGTGATCATGCCATCTTAATTATCTGGTTCATGAAGATCTTTCTTTTTATAATTCTTCTGTGTATGCTTTCCACCTCTTCTTAATATCTTCCTCTTCTGTTATGTCTATACCATTTCTGTCCTTTATTGTGCCCATGTTTGTATGAAATGTTCCCTTGGTATCTCTAGTTTTCTTGAAGAGATCTCTACTCTTTCTATTCTATTGTTTTCTTCTATTTCTTTGCAATGATCACAGAGGAAGGCTTTCTTATCTCTCTTTGCTATTCTTTGGAACTCTGTATTCAAATGGGTATATCTTTCCTTTTTTCCTTTGCCTTTTACTTCTCTTCTTTTCACAGCTATTTGTAAGCCCACCTCATACAACCATTTTGCCTTTTTGCATTTCTTTTCTTTGGTGATGGTCTTGGTCCTTGCCTCCTATACAATGTCATGAACCTCCATCCATTGTTCCTCAGCCACTCTGTCCAATCTAATCCCTTGAATCTATTTGTCACATCTACTGAATAATCATAAGGGATTTAAGTCATCCCTGAATGGTCAGGTGGTTTCTCCTACTTTTTTCAATTTAAGTCTAAATTTGGCAATAAGGCAGTCATGGTCTGAGCCACAGTCAGCTCCTTGTCTTATTTTTGCTGATTGTATAGAACTTCTCCGTCTTTGACTGCAAAGAATATAACCAATGTGATTTCGGTATTGACCATCTGATGGTGTCCATGTGTAGACAGAGAGAACAGCAGTTCAGAATAGAAGATGAAAGAGGGAATGACTGAAGGTAATTAATATCTGATGGTAGAAGTTTGGGAATATTGAAATAAAGTGAAACTCATTTCTTCTTTTAGCAGTCATGTTTTGGATTTTTAAAAATAGTTTCCAATTTACTTTTATGATCCTGTCCATCCAATTTATAATTCTATTGATGTCACTCTAAAAATCTCTACTTCTCTTAAAATACTAAATTTATCATGCCATTGATAGTTCATTACAGATGCTTACTTAAAGGACAGCTCATAAAAATAATCTTTAAGAGAAGGATAAATTGTAAAGAAGATTGTCATTGGAAGTTCTTTATAATGTCTGGATTCATGTTAGAGATCTTTGTTTTAACTTGTATTTCTTAATCCTGAAATTTAGCTGCAACATTCTTTCTAATAATCCAAAGCATATTCAGTTTGGTTTTGTCTTACATCAAAAGTAGCATATACTCTCAAAGATAAGACGCAACGTAATCATTCATATCATTAAAAGGTTTGTGAGGATCTGAAAGAACACTTCTCCACAAGAAAGTGCCTGAAAGTGTCATACTTAATGTTTAATACTTATACCTAAATTATGAGCTAATATTCACTTTGTCAAATTAAAAAAAAATTAATTGCTTTAGAAGATGTCAATCAATCATACTGTGACAGTTTATTATGTCTCCATTTGTGGTTTTTCTTTTTTCAAAATGTTTATTTAAAAACACATTCTGTATCACTCTTAATTAATGAGAGTTATAGTATTGGTCTTCATTTTTCAGATAAAATGTACATATAAAATATTTCTCTGTGCTACAGTCTAGATTATATCAAATAAGATCATGCTTCAGACTTTGTTCATGAAATAGTCTTCAAACTCAAAAAACTAAGCAACAAGAAAATGCATAAGAAAAAGAGAAAGATAGAGACATTTTTCACATTGATCTGAACAATAAAAAGGAAGAGAGGTAGACTCTGATTAATGTCCAGAAATACCAGAAAATTTCATGCTTGAAAACTGGTTTTTAAAATGCCAAGTGTCTGCCAACATTATATGAAAAATATATCTGCTGGGCATTTCTTGATCAGGTATGATATTTCAGACTTGGACTTAACTATGGGCCAAGATTAACTACTCTGTCCAAATTGCTAAATTTTCTTGAAGAAAGCAACTTAAAGTCTCTTAATTAAAATGAAAATCATGAACGCATTTAAATTTGGAAATGAAAAAATATCTTTACTGAATTCTGCTTTCTTTTGAGAGTAAAGTTGAAATGAAAGGACAAACATTCCATACACAAAATTAATATTTAGTCACCCTTAATTTCTTATGAATAAGAACTGTTACTAGAGGGGGGAAAGGACTGTAATATTATGGAAAACATTCATCTGATAGCAGATTAGCATCATGGTAATGGAGTTTTAAGGTTGTAAATCATTCTGAATTACATTTTGACAATATACTAAATAGAATGTTTAAAATTCATTCTTCCAAAGAGGCAACTCTGTCAGTTGTGTGAAGGTAGTTTAAAAAGAGCATTTATTCGTTTCACAATTCACTCAAATCAAGAATTTCATGAGACATTAAAACACTGGTCTTATTCTGTGACTTAAACTATTTTTCATCAGCTTCAGCATAAAGAGAAAACATTTGGTTACCCTTCTCAGTATAAAGGAAAAATAGTAAATTCTCATTTTATCGAATGACTACTGTAAATATTTCCTAATTGTGTCTCACTGAATCCTTACTAAGTGGGACATGTCATACACATATACATATATACAGACATAGGTATATGTAATACATAAGGAATTAAGGTTATAATAAAATTATGGTTGCTAATTAGAAGACCTTAAAATACAGGCATTGTTCTGGATTATCCAGTTGGACCCGGTGCAACTCCATGGGCCCTTAAATGTAGAAGAAGAAGGGTGGATTAGGGATGAAAGACCAAGGAGGGGCAAGTCAAAGCATGAGAAGGACTCAACAACTGTTGCTAGTTCTCATGAGGAAGGGGACCATAAACTGAAAATTTCAAATGGCCTTTAGAAGCCAATTATGGGCCTCAGTTGAGAGCCAGCAAGATAATGGGGATCTCAGTCCCACTACAGTAAGGAACTGAATTTTGTCAACAATTTGACTGAACAAGGCAATGGTTCTTTCCATGGAGTCTCCAGTAAGGAACCCTACCCTGCCAATATCTTAGACTAATATTAACACATCGATATATATGTAAGGTATAATATATGTTAATGTTTATAAACATACTTTATACATATTAGATAATTATATTTAATGCTATTCTATGCATATTTATTTTGAACAGTTTGAATTAAGCAAATGTTAAGAAAGCCTTAATATGTTACCTTGGGGCTGAAATCAACATTTGAAATAGTTTCATGGCAAAATGGTGGTGGCAGTTGTAGACACTGACGGTTGCAGATAGCAGCTGAGGATGAAGTAAAACCAATACAGAGAAGAAACCTGGAATAATCTTCACTATTTTAAAAAATATTAAACTGACAATATATTTAAGGACATTTAAATGCATGAACTTTAGTGTATTATTTTTATTCTTCTGAAAAACAAAATAGAAGTGACTTTACTTTAAAAAAGTATCGTTAAAGGAAAATAGGTTTAAATCTAAATATGAGATGAACATCCTGTTTACAGGACAAATAACCAAAATCAAATTCATCAAACTGAAGCAAAAATATGTGTATAGCAATTAGAGTTTTACAATCATATGTTTAATTTTTAGCAGCTTTATGGCTATATAATTGACATACATACAATAAATTGCATATAAACAAGTATACAGTTTGGCACGTTTTAGTGTAAGTGCATACTCACGAAACATTTAATCAATTAGGATAAGATCCAAAACTCTCCTGGTACCTTTGTAGCCCTTTCATCTTGCTCCTCTTCTCTCCATTCCAGCCCAACTCATCCTCAGGCAGCCACTTATCTGCTTTCTATTAACATAGGTTTGTCTGTATGTCCTAAAACTTTATGCATATGGATTCATAAATTATATACAGGCTTCTTTTACTCAGTATACTTATAATTATTTCGACTCATCTATGTTCTAGTATTTATCATTCATTCATTTCTTTTTATTGCTGAAAGTACTCCATTGCAAAAAATAACATTATGTTATAGGTATGAAAAGCAATGGCTTGTTTTGATGGAAATTTGGGTTGTTTACAATTTTCGTCTATGACAAGTAAAGTCACAAACCATCATTTTTGTTTTGTATACGCAGTTTCATTTCCCTCCAGTAATTCTTGGAATGGCTGAATCATCTAACAGATGTAGATTTACATGTTTAAGAAATTGCCAAATTCTTTTTCACAGTGAATATACTATTTTGCATTTGTACCAGCTTTCTGAGAGGTAAAGTTCTTCCACATCCTCACCTGTGTTAGGTATGGCTAGTTTAAGTTTTCCATCTGTTTATCTTTGTGAAGGGTCTGTTCATATCCTTTGCTCATTTATGTCTGGTTGCTTTCTTGTTGAGCATTGAAAGTTCTTTTAATACTCTGGAGATGAGTCCTATATCAGATACATGATTCATAAATGTTTTCTCCCAGTAGGTGGCTTTTATTTTCATTCTCATTAATATTGATTTTTAATGAAGTAAAGTTTTCAACTTTGATGAACTCTAATTTATTTCATTTTGTGAAATATACATCAATATCATATGGGAGAAGTATTTTCCTGTGTCTCCTATGATTTCTTTTAGAAGTTTTATGGCATTGTTGTTGTTTAGTTGCTAAGTTTTGTCCAACTGTTTTCCAGCCCCACAGATTATAGCCCACCAGGCTCTTGTGTCTTTGGGATTTCCCATGCAAGAATACTGGGGTGGGTTGCCATTTCCTTCTTCAGGAGGTCTTCCTGAACCAGGGATTGCATTTGCTTCATATGCATTAGCAGGCAGTTCTTTACCACTGAACCACTAGGGAAGCCCTTTATGATATTAAGTTTTGCATATAAACCTGTAATCCATTTTAAGTTTTTCATATGATGCAAGGTAGTGATAAAAATTTTTTAAAACATATGAATATCTGCTTCTTTTAGCAGTATTTTTTTTTTTTTGCGTAGATGGTCCTTTTTCTACTGAACTGTTTTTACATCTATATTAAAAATAAGTTTTCTATATATGTATGGTCTATTTCTATACACTCCGTTATATTCCTTTTGTCTAACTTAAGCTAATATAATTTTTTTTTTGCCTTTATAATGAGTCTTCAAATCAGGTTATGTTAGTTTCCTTGCTTTGCTCCTCTTTTCAAAGTTGTTTGGACTTTTTTTAGTTCATTTGAATTTACCTATGAACTAGAGTATCGGCTTGTCAAGTTTGACAGAACAAAGCAACAACAACAAAACTGCTGTACT
This sequence comes from Neotragus moschatus, assembly GCA_006410615.1. Classification (NCBI taxonomy): domain Eukaryota; kingdom Metazoa; phylum Chordata; class Mammalia; order Artiodactyla; family Bovidae; genus Neotragus; species Neotragus moschatus. The sequence continues at coordinate 103,953 of SJYA01000601.1, read as the reverse complement.
TTTCATTGGCATCACATTTAATTAAGTCCAAAGGATTGACACCTTAATAATAGTGATCTTCTGACTTATAAAACATTACTCCACTTATTTAGGCCTTCTATTTCTAAGTAATGTTTGGAAAGTTTCAGATCTTTTCCATATTTTGTCACATTTTTGCCAAATTATTTTTCATATCTTGATGCTAATACAAATGGTATTTTTTAAATATTATTTTTGATTATATCTAGCATGTAGAAATGACACCCCACTCCAGTACTCTTGCCTGGAAAATCCCATGGATGGAGGAGCTTGGTAAGCTCCAGTCCACGGGGTCGCTAAGAGTCGGACATGATTGAGCAACTTCATTTTCACTTTTCACTTTCATGCATTGGAGAAAGAAATGGCACCACACTCCAGTATTCTTGCCTGGAGAATCCCAGGGATAGAGGAGCCTGGTGGGCTGCCATCTATGGGGTTGCACAGAGTTGGACACGACTGAAGCGACTTAGCAGCAGCAGCAGCACCAGCAGCATGTAGAAAATGCAATTGACTTTTTAATGGATCTTGTATGTTATGGTCCTGCTAAACTGATTTATTATTTTTTGTTAGCTTTTTGCAGATTCTAGTAAATGTTTTACATAAATCAGCAGTCCCAAACCTTTTTGGCACCAGGGAATGGTTTTGTGGAGGAAAATTTATCCATAAGACAGTGGGAGGGTAGGATGGTTTCAGAATCATTTTCATAAAGAGTGTGCAACTTAGATCCCTTTCATGTGCAGTTCTCAGTAGAGATCACCCTCATCTGAGAACCTAATTTCACTGGTGATCTGACGGGAGGCAGAGCTCAGGCAATAATATGAATGATTAGAAGCAGCTACAAATACAGATGAACCTTTGCTTGCTCACCTACCACTCACTTGCTGCTATGTAGTCCAGATCCTAACAGGCCATGGACTGGTACTGATCTAGGGGCTGGGGACCTTGATATAAATGATAATGTCATCTTTAGATAAGGAAATTTTTGCTTCTTTTCCACTCTACATGCATTTTATTTATTTTTCTTGCCATATTGCACAGGGTAAAACAGGTAAAGCATTCAGCAATACTAAATAGTGCCAGTGAGACTAGAAATCCTTTTCTTATCCCTGATCATGGTGAAGAGAAAATTTTATCTTTCACTATTAAGTATAATGTTAATTGTAGGTTTTCTGTAGATACTTTTTATGAAGTTTAGGCAATTATCCTTATTCCTAGTTTGATATGAGTTTTATAATAAATATATGTTAGATTTTGTTAGATCCACTCTCTGCATCTATTATGATGAACATATTGTTTGTTAGGTCAATAAAATTGATTTTTGAATGTTAAATGCATCTTGTATTCCTGGGATAAATTCCACTTAGTTATGATGAATCATCCCTTTTATGTATTGTATTTGCTTTGCTAATATTTTCTTTAGAATTTTTTTATTTTTGTTTAGGCAATACATTGCTGCAGTTTCTTGTAACAAGTTTGTTAGGTCTTGGTATCACAGTAATGCTGGTCTCAAAATAAACAAGGAAGTATCCTATCACTTCAGTTTTCTGGCCCAGTTTTTGAAGAATGTGTTCATTATATAATTTGAAAATTTTAGTAATGAAGCCACTGGGACCAAGTGTTTTTTTCTGTAAGATGATTTAAACTACATATTCAGTTCCTTAGCTATTTATAAGCTATTTTTTAGAGGGAGTTTTGTAACTTTATGTCTTTTAAGGAAATTGATAATTTTCTTTAAGTTGTGAATTGTGCTGGGATAAAGATTTTTAAAATATTCATAGTATTATTTTTAGTGACCTTTTAGTATCTATGTAACCTGAAGTGGTACCACTTCTCTCAATCTAGACATTGGTAATTTTTCTTCCTTTTTATTCTTGGTTGATCTCATGGAAAAGTTGTTTTTTTAACAAAATCTTTTTAAGAATCAGTTTGATTTCATTGAGTTTCCTCTTATTTTTTCTTTATTTCTTTGATTTTTCTCTGATTGATTTTTTTAACTCTTTCTTATATTTATTTTTAATTTATACTTATTTTTTTAGTTCTTTGTAATAGAAACTGAAGTAATTGACTTGGGACATTTATTCTTCATTAATAGGAGAAAGTGCTGTAAATCTACTTTCCACCAAGTAGTGCTTTAGCAGTACCTTTCAGATTCTGATATACACTATATTCATTTTAATTCCACTTAAAGTATTTTTATTTTATCTTTTCAATCTTTTGACTCATGAGTTACATTGACTTATTTATATACACTTTTCTATGGTGATGAGTTACTTCAGCCTTTGGATGTTGAAAAATCTGTTATTTTGCCTTCATATTTTGAATCCTATGATTGCTTTGTAAAAACTTAAAGGTTGAAAATTTTTTTTTTCATATTTTAAAGATATCTTTTTCTGTACAATTTTCTCACATGCATTGTTTCAACAGGAAAAGAGATCTACTCTCATTTTTATATTTCTTCCTCTTTAGGTAATATATCTCCTCTCCTCCTTTTTTAAGATTTTATACTTAGCTCATTATTTGACCAGTTGGGTTATTATACGCCTTAGTGTGGTTTTTCTTCAAGTTGTGTGTGTGAGAGTACGTGTGTGTGTGTGTGTGTATGTGTGTACTGAGATTCATTGGCTTCTTGGATCTGTGGGTTTATTATTTTAAAATCAATTTTGAAATATATTTAACTATTTTTTTGTCTTCCGTATTTCAGTTTCCAATTATACAAATGCTAGGCTAATCAAAATCATACCATAGCTGCTGAACCTCTCTTCATTTTATAAATAATTTATTTTTTCTGTGAGTTTCATTTTGGTTCTATTCTAATATGTTTGAGTTTTCCTAATCTTTTTCTATGTAATACTTAATCTGTAATTAATCTCATGTGGTGTATTTTTTTTTTTTCTGTCAGACATTTAAAATTTTACTTAGAGAAGTTTAATGCTTTCAAGATATATTTCATTTTTCTACATTTATTTCCAACCTATATCAATGAATGGGGTACAGTTAACCCTTGAAAAATGGGATTAACTATGCATGCTCAGTTGCTAAATTGTGTTCGACTTTTTGCAACCCCATGGACCACAGCTGGCAACACCTCTTGTCCATGGGATTTTCCAAGCAAGAATACTAGAGTGGGTTGCCAATTCCTCCTCCAGGGGGTCATTTGGACCCAGAGAGCAAGCCCATGTCTCCTGCACTGCAGGTGGACTCTTTACTATTGCACCACCTGGGAAGCTTTAATCAGTATGTAATTTATAGTTTGACCTCCATATCCATGATTCTGATTCCTTCACATCCTCGGATTCAACCAACTACCATTCCTAAATATTTACTATTGAAAAATATTATCATGTAAGTGAATCTGCACAGTTCAAACTACAATTTTCAAGTCAACTATATTTATAATGGCTGTTCATTTCCTTTTCTACCAGTCCTAACAACTGCATCTGTTCTTGATTATACTTGATTATATTGAACTGACACCATAGAATTGTTATATTTTCCTGTTTTCTATGACTGCTAATGTTTCCTTGGATCCTAGTCATAGTAAATTGTATCTTGTTGGGTGTTGGATGTATTTGAATTTCTATAACTATTCTTGAGTTTTGTTCTAGGATTTAGTTAAATCAATTGGAAATTATTTGACACTTTTGGGTCTTGCTACAAAAATATCTTAGTTGGAACCAAAGCTGCATTCCTGGAGCTAGTTATGCCCACTAGAGAGTATTCTATGCACATGGTTTTGGGTACTCTAAACAATTACCTACAAATTATAAGGTTTTCCAATGTACCTGGTTGGGATAGTTATGATACAACAGCCTCTGTGGGCAGTGGACTCTGTTCAATAAAATCCTTTTGAACTGATTTTTTTTCAAACATGTATCATTTCCTCATATAGCTGTGATGAGCAGTACTCTGCTGAATTCACAAGAGATACCCTCTGCTAGTTACCCTCCTCTGTTCTTTGGCATTCTTCCTCTCTGAAACTCTCTCCCCTTGGCACTCAACCTGTATCTCTAGCCACCTTTCATCTTTCCAGACTCTTGGCTCCCTTTATACAACTCAAGGAGCTTTCCAGATCTGCCTGAGTTTTTCCTCCTTGTGCCATTATCTAGAAATTCTCTTGAGGCAATAAACTTGGAAATTATAGAACTCATTTCATTTTTCTGGTTTGTCTGGGATTACTGTCTTGCATTTCCTGATAAACTATAGTTTTATATATATTTCTTGACTTACATTAGTTTCAAATAGAAGAGTACCCAATATTCTATCTTGGCTAGAAACAATCTTTAATTAATTTTACAAACTCTGCTGTTTGAATGATCTAATTCTACTTGATTGTAGAATTCATCTACATGCAGAATTTTTCACAAGGGAGAGAATTTTTAAAGCTTTCACCTTGGTTTACATATAAATCATGATCACTGAAGCTGAATTCCCTAAGGATCTTTAACTTACTCTTTTGTTTTTTAATCCCTAAGATTTAGCAAAAAGTCTAAGGTGTAGTTAATTTTGATTGATGGGCCTATAGGAATAAAAAGCCAAATTAAAGAATGTAAAAGAAATAATTTGATGCTGAATTTCTATCTCTTCTGGATTGAATGTTTATGGCCCACCAAAATTCATATGTTAAAACCCTACCCCCTAGTGGGACTGTATTTGAAAATGGGTCCTCTAGTCCAAAATCACTGCAGATAGTGACTGCAGCCATGAAATTAAAAGACGCTTACTCCTTGGAAGAAAAGTTATGACCAAACTAAACAGTATATTCAAAAACAGAGACATTACTTTGCTAACTAAGGTCCGTCTAGTCAAGGCTATGGTTTTTCCGCTAGTCATGTATGGATGTAAAAGTTGGACTGTGAAGAAGGCTGAGCACTGAAGAATTGATGCTTTTGAACTGTGGTATTGGAGAAGACTCTTGAGAGTCCCTTGGACTGCAACCAGTCCATTCTAAAGGAGATCAGCCCTGGGATTTCTTTGGAAGAAATGATGCTAAAGCTGAAACTCCAGTACTTTGGCCACCTCATACAAAGAGTTGATTCATTGGAAAAGACTCTGCTGCTGAGAGGGGTTGGGGGCAGGAGGAGAAGGGGACAGCAGAGGATGAGATGGCTGGATGGCATCACTGATTCGATGGACATGAGTCTGAGTGAACTCTGGGAGTTGGTGATGGACAGGAAGGCCTGGCATGCTGCGATTCATGGGGTCGCAAAGAGTCGGACACGACTGAGCAACTGAACTGAATTGAAGGAAGTAATGAAGAATAAATGAGGTCATTTTAGGGTGGTGTTCTAATCCAGTAGGATTGGTGTTTTTATAAGAAAAAAACACTAGACAATTCACTCTTTTTCTCTCTGCATGTACACACAAAAAGTCATGTGATCACAGTGAGAATGTGGCCATCTACAAGCCAGGGGAAAAGCTCTCATCAGAAAAATTATCATACTTGCACTCTGATCTCAGACTTCCATTTTCTAGAACTATGAGGAAGTAAGTTTCTTTTCTTTAAGCCACCCAGTCTATGGTATTTTGTTACGGTAGCCTGAGCACACCAATATACCATCTAAACTTGGGAAATGTTGAAAAAATAAATTTAAAAAATTATTGAGAAGATGGGAATCACTTAAATGATTGAGAGTCCCTATAAATCCTATTTAATGGCTCATTTATAAAAATTCAATATCCAACATGGAAGTTTTCTATGTGCCTCTTTTAGTAGTCACCTTTTCTTATTTTAATTAAATCACATTAGAGAAGAATATATTATTTATTCAAAAGGGGTTTTCCATAAAATGACACGATCAGTCTCAGAATACTATCTTTTTATATTAAATTTACTTCCTGTTGGCATTTCTGAATTTCTGGACCATATATCAGAAATGATGTGAAGAAACCTAATGCTGGATGATAACCAACAGCTGGAAATTTTTGCTAATTTTGACTCCAGGGAAAGATTGTTATGCGATTGTGAATTCTATTTTAAAATTTTTATTTGAACACTAACATGGACACATCTTAAAAAAAGGTCACTGATTAAGTTAATAATATTTGAACCTGACTCTTGCTTTGCTGCTTTTTCCTTTTTCTTCTGGACCATCTAGGGTCAGTTTTATATAGATCATAAGTAATGTGTGAACCCTCTGCTGAAATTGCATTAGAGCCCTGGGACTGAAACAAACTCTAAAAAGTCCTCTGGCATGTCCTAATATTATAAGTTTAATTTTAATTACTTGAAGAAAGAATTAGTATTAATACTAACTAAGACCTTTGTGTGTATACTTTCTTTGAGTTGACAAAGCACTGAGAGTTTATAAAGCCCCATGAAATCAATCTTCACTCTGTCAGATATATATGGCAAGTATTAACCTCATTTTACAAATGAGAAATCCAAAACTGAAGGAGGATAAATCTCTGGGCTCCCCGTTAAGAAGTATGAGACCACACTCAGATTTTGCTCTGGTCTTAGGTCTATATCATGTAAATCTTAATTAATTAGCACCTGTTTTCTGGTTAAAGTGACCAGTTGATAGTTTGTACAGTTACAGATGCAGAGTCATAGTGTCCTCTGAGAGAAATGTGTCTATCACTCTCTACCTGACATTAGCAATATAATCCAAATTATCCAGATTAAATTTGATAACATTCAAAAAAAATTTTTTTAATCAGAAAGACGATGTTTTTTCTTAGAGTAGTATTTTAAGAGCTGTGATCTCAGAAGATTGCTAGAAAAGAGACCATCAACTCCTTATGACTGATGTGATAAAGTTTCAAAAGCTTTAAAATAACTTTGATAGTAATAGGAATTATAGTATTATAAAGAAACCCTATTTCAGAAAGTTTTCCAAAAGAAATAATCATTAGCAATAGACAAATATAATAAATGGTGAGTGATCCAAATAGGAGAAGATGAAAGGAGTAATGAGGCATCCTAGCGGAATCTTTTTTTTTTTTATTAGTTTAAGGAGAATACAGGCTTCAAACTGGTTTCTTGGCAGTGGGAGAGAGAGAGAAATTTTCTTTAATTCCATGGTGCTATTGTGACACTGGATACTGTTCCTTAATTACCACAGAATGCAATACATCAAAGCAACATGTGGCATAGAATAGATGGAAGAATTGTCTAATGCAGAAAAAGTCTGTTTAAAATTTGTCACTACTTTCTCCCCTCCTCCACTATATGTTCACACATTGAGTTACATAGTAGTTATAGTTTCATGTGAGGTCATCTTATCATNAATTCCATGGTGCTATTGCGACACTGGATACTGTTCCTTAATTACCACAGAATGCAATACATCAAAGCAACATGTGGCATAGAATAGATGGAAGAATTGTCTAATGCAGAAAAAGTCTGTTTAAAATTTGTCACTACTTTCTCCCCTCCTCCACTATATGTTCACACATTGAGTTACATAGTAGTTATAGTTTCATGTGAGGTCATCTTATCATTCTGGGGCACTAGTTACAAATAAGAGCCATGTTTTATATGGCATGAGGCAAACACAAAATGGCACTTTATCACTATCAGCCCAAATGGAAGTTTCCCGTTTTCCCCTTGATCAGTACCTGGTTGGAAAACCATATGGTACATGGCTAACACTGAACAAATGGTAGTGATTATTGTTATTACCCACTCTTCCTAAATGAAACTTTCGTCAGTTCAGCATTTCACTTAATTTCTTCAGCTAATCTGCAATTCCTTGATTTTGTGAAACTTTCAACTTTATGTACCCTAGAAAATGTTCCTTTCAGAACTAAATCAAGACACATGTCCACTATAAAAATGTTGTCATTTTTCTAGCAGCCAAGTGGAAAGATGTCTGACATAGTTTATTTGTAAAGCTTAGGGACAATTTACAGAAGCCTCGCCAGCCTAGAAAGGATTACTGGCCAAATCTTGAATCTCTGTCCAACATTATTTCTCTAAACACTTTTGAAATTTTATAAATGATTGTTTATCAATTGATATATCACAAAATTACAAGATGCTTGAGACTACATTTTCTAATAAAGCATAATATTTTAAAAAATAATTCCTGTAAAATTAAGTGATCTCTAATTCTTGTGAAGTACATGCAGCATATGAGCTATCCAGGTGCTCCATACGTTACATCTGATGGCATCTCAGCATTCCCCGTGTTGGCATGGATAGTATGAAAAATGTTTTACATTGAAATTAATTTGATAATGGCTTGTTAAACAAGTGTAAAAGAGTTTCTTTACTCCAAAATTTCTTAGTGCCTTGACTCTACAAATACATATTATAAATCTCTTAGAGGGAGCTACAGAGTGTGCAACATTTAGCAAACCCATTTGCCTGTGGAATATACTTTTCAAGCAAATTTAGTTGAGGACCGTGTTGTTGTCCAATTGCCAAGTCATGTCTGACTCTTTGTGACCCTGTGGACTGTAGCATGTCCCTATCCCTCTCCATCTCCTGGCATTTGCTCAAATCCTTGTCCATTTCTCCAGAGTATTCAGTATTGATTTCCTTTAAGATTGCCTGTTTTGATCTCCTCACTGTCTAAGGCACTCTCAAGAGTCTTCTCTAGTACCACAGTTCGAATTCTTTGTAGCTCACACTTATTTATTGTCCAGCTCTCATATTTATATGTGACTACTGNCATGTCTGACTCTTTGTGACCCTGTGGACTGTAGCATGTCCCTATCCCTCTCCATCTCCTGGCATTTGCTTAAATCCTTGTCCATTTCTCCAGAGTATTCAGTATTGATTTCCTTTAAGATTGACTGTTTGATCTCCTCACTGTCTAAGGCACTCTCAAGAGTCTTCTCTAGCACCACAGTTCGAATTCTTTGTAGCTCACACTTATTTATTGTCCAGCTCTCATATTTATATGTGACTACTGGAAAGACCATAGATGTGACTATACACACCTTTGTCAGCAAAGTGATGTTTTTGCTCTTTAACACACTTTCTAGGTTTGCCATAGCTTTTCTGCCAAGAAGCAATTGTCTTCTAATTTCATGGCTGCAGTCACTATCTGCAGTGGTTTTTGGAGCCGAAGAAGAGGAAATCTGTCACTGCTTCCACCTTTTCCCTGTCTATATGCCATGAAGTAAAGAGACCAGAAACCATGATCTTAGTTTTTTTAATAATGAGTTTTAAGCTGGCTTTTTCACTCTCCTCCTTCACTCTCATCAAGAGGCTCTTTAGTTTCTCTTCACTTTCTACCATTAGAATAGTATCACCTGCATATCTGAGTTTGTTGATATTTCCTCTGGCAGTCTTGATTCCAGCTTGTAGCTCATCCAGCCTGGTATTTTGCACAATGTGCTCTACATATAAGTTAAATAAGCAGTGACAATAAACACCATTATACTCCTTTCTCAATCCTGAACCAGTTAGTCGTTCTGTACATGGTTATAACTGTTGCTTCTTGACCAGCATAAGGGTTTCTCAGGAGACAGGTAAGATGGTCTTGTATCCTCAACTTTTTATGGGTTTTCCACACTTTGTTTTGATCTACACAGTCAAAAGCTTTAGCATAGTCAGTGAAACAGAGATAGGTGTTTTTCTGGAATTCCTTTGCTTTCTCTATGATCCAGTGAATGTTGGCAATTTGATCTCTGCTTCTTCTGCTTTTTCTAAACCTAGCTTGAACATCTGGAAGTTCTTGGTTCACATAATGCTGAAGCCTAACTTGGAGGATATTGAGCATAACCTTTCTAGCATGGGAGATGAGTGCAACTGTTTGATGCTTTGAACATTCTTTAGTGCTATCCTCCTTCAGAGCTGGATGAGGATTGACCTTTTCCAGTACTGTGGCCACTGCTGGATTTTCCAAACTTGCTGACATGTTGAATGCAGCACTTTAACAGCATCATCGCTTAGGATTTCAAATAGCTCTGCTGAAATTTTATGACGTCCAGTAGCTTTATTGGCAGCAGTGCTTCCTAAGGCCCACATGACTTCACACTCCAGAATGTATAGCTCTGAGTGAGAGACTACACCATCATGGTCATCTATCTAGGTCATTAAGATCTTTTTTGTATAGCTCTTCTGGGTACTGTTTCCATCTCTTCTTGACTACTTCTGCTTTTATTAGGTCTTCACCATTTCTGTCCTATATTGTGCCCATATTTGGTTAAAATGTTCCTTTGATATTTCCAATGTTCTTGAAGAGCTCTCTAGTTTTACCCTTTCTGTTGTTTCCCTCTATTTCTTTGCATGGTTCATTGAATTTTGTCTCTCTTTTCTATTCTCTGGAACTCTTGGATGTACTTTTCTCTTTCTCACTTGCTTTTCACTTCTCTTCTTTTCTTATCTATTTGTAAAGCCTCCTTGGACAACCACTTTGCCTTCTTGCTTTTCTTTTTCTTTGGGATCATTTTGTTCACTGTACATAATATTCCTGTACAATACTATGGGCCTCTGTTTATAGTTCTTTAGGTACTCTATTTACGAGATTTATTCCCTTGAATCTGTTCATTACTTTCACTGAATATTCATAGAGGACTTGATCTAAGTCACAGCTGACTGGCCTAATGCTTTTCTCCACTTTTCCTTAGATTAAGCCTAAATTTTGTTATTAGGAGCTGATGATCTGAGCCACAGTCAGCTCCAGGTCTTGGTTTTGCTGACTATATACAGCTTCTCCCCCTTCAGCTACAAAGAATGTAATCAATCTGATTTCAGTTTTGACCATTTGGTGATGTCCACATGTAAAGTCATCTCCTGTGTAGTTGAAAAAGAGTGTTTGCTATGATCAGTGTGTTCTTTTCATGGAATTCTGTTGGCCTTTGCCCTGCTTAATTTTGTACTTCAACACCAAGCTTACCTGTTGCTCCAGGTATTTCTTGACTTCCTACTTTTGCATTCCAGTCCCCTATGATATTAGGCCATCTCTTTTTGGCTTTAGTTATAGCAAGTCTGCATAGAACTGATCAACTTCAGCTTCTTCTGTATTGGTGGTTGGGGCATAGAGTCTAATTACTGTGATATTGAATGGCTTGCCTTGGAAATGAACAGAGATCATTCTGTTGTTTTCAAGGTTGCACCAAAGTTCTGCATTTCAGAATCTTCTGTTGATTATGAGGGCTACTCTATTTCTTCTATGGGATTCTTGCCCACAGTAGTAGATATAATGGTCATCTGAATTAAATTCACCCATTCCCATCCATTTTTGTTCACTGTTTCCTAAGATGTTGATTTTGAAGATCTATTAGTTTAGCAAATAATCATATTGTGACTTAATGAGTGAATCATAGTTCAAATATGGAAACAATCTATAGATTTCTATTTATAAAGATATAAATTAGAGGAAAATGCATTTAATTNTTTGTTCACTGTTTCCTAAGATGTTGATTTTGAAGATCTATTAGTTTAGCAAATAATCATATTGTGACTTAATGAGTGAATCATAGTTCAAATATGGAAACAATCTATGGATTTCTATTTATAAAGATATAAATTAGAGGAAAATGCATTTAATTATATCTCAGTTCAGTTCAGTCACTCAGTTGTGTCTGACTCTTTGCGACCCTATGAATCACAGCACAACAGGCCTCCCTGTCCATCACCAACTCCCGGAGTTCACTCAAATTCATGTCCGTCGAGTCAGTGATGCCATCCAGGCATCTCATCCTCTGTCGTCCCCTTCTCCTCCTGCCTCCAATCCCTCCCAGCATCNAACCTGAGTTGTTTGCTGTTTAATCATCAGTTCAAGGATTAAAGAAAAAAATGTTTTATGTGACTAGGACTGAGGAATGGAGAGAGACAGAGAGAGAGAGAGAGAGAGAGAGAGAAAAGACCCTTGTCCTTTCCACCTCCTTGAGAGCCCCAGACCACTCTCTCCTCCTCAGGGACCCCGGACTTCTCATCAACCTGCCTAGGAATTGACTCTCTCACTATTGAGAAGACAAAGAATATTCCATCTTCTTAGTTTAGAATTTTAGGAGCTTAAATTATATATGCTGTATTTGTAGAAAAGTTTATTTAAGTAGGCTAAAATAGGCTGGAATCAAGATTGCCGGGAGAAATATCAATAACCTCAGATATGCAGATGACACCACTCTTGTGGCAGAAAGCGAAGAAGAACTAAAGAGCCTCTTTATGAAAGTAAAATAGGAGAGTGAAAAAGGTGGTTAATATTCAGCATTCAGAAAACTGAGATCTGGTCCCATCACTTCATGGCAAATAGATGGGGAAACAATGGAAACAGTGACAGACTATTTTTTGGGGCTCCAAAATCACTGCAGATGGTGACTGCATCCATGAAATTAAAAGATGCTTATTTCTTGGAAGAAAAGTTATGTTCAGCTTAGACAGCATATTAAAAAGCAGAGACATTACTTTGCCAACAAAGGTCTGTCTAGTCAAAGCTATGATTTTTTCTGATAGTTATGTATGAATGTGAGAGTTGGACTATAAAGAAAAATGAGCACCCAAGAAATGATTCTTTTGAACTGTGGTTTTGGAGAAGACCCTTGAGAGTCCCATGGGCAGCAAGGAGATCCAACCAGTCCTAAAGGAAATCAGTCCTGAATATTCATTGGAAGGACTGAGGCTGAAGCTGAAACTCTAATACTTTGGCCACCTGTCGTGAAGAACTGACTCATTAGAAAAGACCCTGATGCTGGGAAATATTGAAGGCAGGAGGAGATGGGGATGACAGAAGATGAGATGGCTGGATGGCATCACCTACTTGATGGACATGAATTTGAGCAAATTCCGGGAGTTGACGGAGGACTGGGAGGCCTGGAGTGCTGCAGTCTGTGGGGTCGCAAAGAGTTGTTCACAACTGAGCAACTGAACAGAACTGAAAATAGGCTAATAAATAATTTAAGATTAAGACTCCATGGAAAGTATACTTTACTAAGGCAAAAATAAAAAGCAAGGATACCCTGAGATATGTGTTAAAAATGTGAAGAATAAGCAAAAGTTATAAAATGACCTGGTTTTCAGACTTTGGTATTTGCTAGAGATATGAGCCTCCCCCCAAATTGTGGAAAATGATTTTATATGTATTTTCTAACCATTTGAAAATAGTTAAAGATTTTTTTAACATGACAGTCATCTATATATTACTTCAAATAGTTTTGCAAGTTGAGCAAAGATAGATACATATATCCCTTGCTTTTCTGAAGTTTGTTTCATTCCATTTAACGTTTATGAAAGACCTATATCAGTATTTGTTTTTTCTAATCAAAGGAAATCCAAAAAGGATTTTCCCTTTTATGCACAAAGGCAAACAGTGAAAATAGTGTCCAGTGTTTGTATTTCTGTGAGCTGTTATAGAGGCAACATGCAGCTAGAGTAGCATCACCAAGCTCCTTCCCCAGGAACTACATTTAGCATCTCAGTGATCAAGACACCACAGCTTACAACTGTGTCTGTGAGCATCTGAGCTTTATCTTGCTTTCTCTTGTGCATCCCTTAGTAAGATGTGCCCTAAGGTAATTGCTTCTTTTCCTCATGCCATGTCAACCTACAAAAGGTTTCATAGGAATGCTCTGTTTTGGATAAGGAGGATAACCTTATGTATTTTACTCTGGTGCACACTTCAATCAAGCAGATACATTTGTAATTATATCCATATTGGTAAATACTATGTAATTGAGAGTTGCTGACACTTTTTTTTTTTCCAAAAAATTTATCCATTCTTTATTGCTGCATCTTTGCTAAAAATAAAAAATATATAGTAAAAACACACTATATTGGTCAAGGACATGCTATGTGAGTTCATATGCTTACTTTTCCCACCCTGTGTTTGGAATAATGTTACCATCATATGGCTCACAGGAAATTTATCTTTTATATATAGGATACAAAACTTAGAGTTATAATAAATCTAAAGAAATACCATCAACCAAAACCACTTTGCGCTGCTTTTCTGTGTAATTTATTTTTTGATTTCCAAATAAAAGTGAACATTGTAAATATCACTAACAAGATTTGTACAAGACCTGGATGGATCCTATTCTCTTACAGATAAAGAAATCATCAGTGATCTCTGCTGACACTTCACTATTCTGGCTTATTTCCCTCCAAACCATCTGTAAATGCTACTCCTTTTGTAGGCCCCCTCTGAATATTTATCTGGGATTTTGTTCATTTTTGTAATGAATTTATAAAGGATGTGTTGATGTGATCTTAACAAAAACTCTGTTGTACCAAGGGAGAAGCTAGGAAGAAAAAATGGATTTCTTTGTTCAAAGCAGAACAAACCTGATGGTCTTACAAACTGCACTAACTAAATAATATGTCATTGATTCCAGTATGAATAATGAAGGTGTTCAGGGAGTACTCTTCTCATATGATGTTTCAGTTTCCAATATTCAGTAATCTAGATATTTGTCATGTTAATAATCACTTCATGTAGGTCACAAACCACTTCAAAGTAAAGAAACAGTATAACGGAAAATACTTTCAAGTGCAGTTCATGAAACTGAATAAATGGAACATACATTTATATCTTATAATATCAAATATCATATTTGTTAACATTAACATTACAATTACAGTGGACTCAATACTTCCTGTTTAAACATGTGTTTTTAAATTTATACAGAATATCACATAACTGTATTCACCTTCACCATAATCACTTGTTAGGTTGTAACTCAAGTAAGATGGAAAGTTTTGAAATTACCCATGAGATGTATTTTGATAATTTATATAAAAGAGAATCATGCTGTTTACTATAGAAATCTTAAGCCCAAAAGCTTTAATGTATATATATATGACTGTATGCATTCTACACATTGTGTGTATGTATATATATATATATATATATATATTATTCTGGAAACTTTTTTTTCCATTTAGAATCTTTTCTGATTTGAAATACTACAGAGAAAATAATGCTATCATTTTCTTTAAAGAGCTTCTTCAATGTTTATACTGTCAATAAAATTAAAACTCTGCTAATATCTAACCAGCAATTCATTAGTTTTATCACTTTTCACATACTCAATAATGGCATGACCACATAGGTTAGTAAAATAAGCAGAGAAGCCTAGACATTATGGAGAGTATAGAAATCTAAATAACACCCGTTCTACTTAAAGGAAATTCAATTTAATATACAAACAAATAAACAAAAAACATGCCCAATTCAGGAGTTGAGTTGTGTGGAAAGGAGTGGCCATCAGATTTACATGACAACCATTTATTCTGGGTTTAAAAGGAGAAGACACTTAAGTAACTATTTTTTATTATTCACACACTTGAAGAAATGGTGTATTTGGCATTAATTTTTATTTTCTAATGTTTTAATTGAAATATGGGCTGCTTTACTTTAATGTGAAATTGCTCAGCTCTCTTTTTCTCTCAACTCATTTTCTGAGTTTTATCACAATATTTATGACTACAAGGTGGAGAGTTGTGAAGATCATTTCTGTTCTACCTACCTTTTATTACAGATGAGAAAGCCAAGGCCTAGAGGGGTTAAATGCTTTTATTCAATATCCCAAAGTCAGACAAAATTGAAAGTCTTAATTCAAGAAAAGTTCACAAATAATGTGAAGAATAAACACAAAACTGGCACATGACAGGTGTTAATTTATTACATTAACTATTAGAAATCTCTCTCATTTGGGATTATGCCTTAATTGTTCTTAACTCTTAATTCTTCATTAAGCCTGGAAAATATGTATCAGTTGTCTCTGACTCTTTGTGACGCTATGGACTATACAGTCCATAGAATTCTCCAGGCAGAATACTGGAGGGGGTATCCATTCCCTTCTCCAGGGGATATTCCCAATCCAGGGATCAAACCCAGGTCTCCTGCACTGCAGGCAGATTCTTACCGGCTAAGCCAGAAGGGGAGCCCAACAGGCAAATTTGGCCTTGAATATGGAATGAAGCAGGGCAAAGGTTAATAGAGTTTTGCCAAGAGAATGCACTGGTCATAGCAAACACCCTCTCCAAACAACACAAGAGAAGACTCTACACATGGACATCACCAGATGGTTAACACAGAAATCAGATTGATTATATTCTTTGCAGCCAAAGATGGAGAAGCTATATACAGTCAACAAAAACAAGACTGGGAGCTGACTGTGGCTCAGATCATGAGCTCCTTATTGTCAAATTCAGACTTAAATTGAAGAAAGTAGGGAAAACTGCCAGAGAAGGCAATGGCATCCCACTCCAGTACTCTTGCCTGGAAAATCCCATGGATGGAGGAGCCTGGTAGGCTCCAGTCTATGGGGTCGCTAAGAGTTGGACACGACTGAGCGACTTCACTTTCACTTTTCACTGTCACATATTGAAAAAGGAAATGGAACCCCACTCCACTGTTCTTGCCTGGAGAAACCTAGTAATGGGGAGGCTGGTGGGCTGCTGTCNGGAGCCTGGTAGGCTCCAGTCTATGGGGTCGCTAAGAGTTGGACACGACTGAGCGACTTCACTTTCACTTTTCACTGTCACATATTGAAAAAGGAAATGGAACCCCACTCCACTGTTCTTGCCTGGAGAAACCTAGTAATGGGGAGGCTGGTGGGCTGCTGTCTATGGGGTCGCACAGAGTCGGACACGACTGAAAGTGACTTAGTATAGCATAGTATAGGGAAAACCATTAGACCGTTCAGGTATGTCCTAAATCAAATCCCTTATGATTATACAGTGGAAGTGAGAAATAGATTTAAGGGCCTAAATCTGATAGANATCCCAGTTGAACTATTTTAAATCTGAAATAATGATGTTGTGAAAGTGCTGCACTCAATATGTCAGCAAATTTGGAAAACTCAACAGTGGCCACAGGACTGGAAAAGGTCAGTTTTCATTCTAATCCCAAAGAAAGGCAATGCCCAAAAATGCTCAAACCACCACACAATTGTACTCATCTCACACGCTAATAAAATAATGCTCAAAATCTCCAAGTCAGGCTTCAGTAGTATGTTAACCATGAACTTCCTGATGTTCAAGCTGGATTCAGAAAATGAAGAGGAACCAGAGATAACATTGCCGACATCTGTTGGATCATCAAAAAAGCAAGAGACTTCCAGAAAAATATCTACTTCTGCTTCATTGACCTTACCAAAGCCTTTGACTGTGTGAACCAAAACAAACTGGAAAATTCTGAAAATGATGGGAATACCAGACCACCTGACCTGCCTCCTGAGAATTCTGTATGCAGATCAGGAAACGGCAGTCAGAATTGGACATAGAACAACAGATTGGTTCCAAATACGGAAATGTGTATGTCAAGGCTGTATATTGTCACCCTGCTTATTTAACTTATATGCAGAGTGCATCATGAGAAACGCTGGGGTGGATGAAGCACAGCTGAAATCAAGATTGCCGGGAGAAATATCAATAACCTTGGATATGCAGATGAAACCACCCTTATGGAAGAAAGCAAAGAGGAACTAAGGAGCCTCTTGATGAAAGTGAAAGAGGAGAGTGAAAAAGTTGGCTTAAAGCTCAACATTCAGAAAACGAAGATCATGGCATCTGGTCTCATCACTTCATGGCAAATAGATGGGGAAACCATGGAAATAGTGACCGACTTTATTTTCTTGGGCTCTAAAATCAATTTAAATGGTGACTCAAGCCATTAAATTAAAAGATGCTTGCTCCTGGAAGAAAAGCTATGATCAACCTAGACAGCATATTAAAAAGTAGACAATAAATAAGTACAAAAGAAAAAGCAGAGGCATTACTTTACCAGCAAAGGTCCATCTAGTCAAAGCTATGATTTTTCCAGAAGTCATGGATGGATATCAGATTTGGAATATAAAGAAAGCTGAGCAACTAAGAATTGATGCTTTTGAACTGTGGTTTTGGAGAAGATTCTTGGGTATCCCTTGGACTGTAAGAAGATCCAACCAGTCCATCCTAAAGAATTCAGTCCTGAATATTCATTGAAAGAACTGATGCTGAAGCTGAAACTCCAATCCTTTGGCTAGCTGATGCAAAGAATTGACTCATTTGAAAAGACCATGTTGGAAAAGATTGCAGGTGGGAGGAGAAGGGAATGACCAAAGATGAAATGGTTGGATGGCATCATTGACTCAATGGATATGAGTTTGAGTAAACTCCAGGATTTGGTGATGGACAGGGAGCCCTGGTGTGTTGCAGTCCATGGGGTTGCAAGGAGTCAGACACGACTCAGCACCTGAACTGATCTGAACTGATGACTATTAAATATCTGATTAAGCACAAGTCCAATAAGTATTCTGCCATTCCTTTCCACATGTAGTTTATATGGTTTTCCCATCAAGACTAAATTAATCAAAGAAATTCTTGCCACAGACATGAAACAACATAGAATTTCCAACGTGATCCCAGGAATTCTTGATTAGTTCTTTATGCAAAATTGCAGATATTCAAAGCAATTCATGAATATCATAGTTTTTTACTTAGCTTTTTAATAAACATTCTTTTTGTTGCAAACTGAAAGTGGAAGGTAAGTTGGAATTTACAGAAAAGGAAGAAAAAGCTAAAGAAGAATAGATCATAACTTTTAGTTAAAATGAAGTTGTCAGTGGAAAGAGAGTGAGGGCCAGTCTACACAGGCACAGTAGGCACTCTGAGAAGGTTTCTAGCAACTTCATTCACATAGTGTCTTTATTCAGTTTGATGAAAATTGGACTATGGTTAGAAGACACTCCTCCCTTATTCATCTCAAAATAAATGACTATTTATTTTAGATTATTAAAAGAAATTAGGAATACACACCATTCAATTGTCTATGAGAATTTTCTCTTTTTCATCAAGAAGGAAAGTCATAGACAATTCTTTTTGCTATCTTTTTCACATACACAATGAAGAGAGAAAATATTAGGCATACAGTATTGTTTGGCTCAAATGCTTTATAACCTAGGTGTTTTGACAGCTTAATTATCTTATTAATGACTTTATTTTGTACTAACCTCAAAGTTATGATTTCCATTTCAGTGGTTTCTTTTGAATACCAAGAAGTATGGTTGTTAACAGGAAATTCCAGCAGAATCTCTGGGAACATTAAAAAAGAATGTTCTAGGTATCTTACCCATAAATAGCCATGACCAGTTCCAGATGGTCTCAAACCTGTTTTATATGTGTGTATGTTTCAAATAATGAAAGAGTTTACTGAGAACTTAAAATACATATATTAAACATTAAAAGATAAAAGGTCATGTTACTCAGAATACTGCAGATCTGTGCTGTCCAATACATTAACCACTAGCCATAGGTGGCTATTTATATGTAAAATAGCATTTTTTATATTTAAAAATTCAGTTCTTCATTTGTGCTAGCTATTAATATGTTTCATTTTTTCACTAGCCATACAAGTCCGTGGCTACCATGTGGGACAGCACAGATTTTACAAAACCTTTTCATTGTCACAGAGAGTTATCTTGAAGAGTCCTGTGAATGTCTGTTTTAGGCAAAAGCCCTGATCTCAGTGAGTTGACTGCCTAATGGGGAAAACTGAGACTAGCTAATTAAAATGTTTATTAAAAACTCCAAGACAGTCCAAGTGTTAGAACAGAGCAGCAAATAAGAAAGCTAAGTTATCTGCTATAGTAGGGTTTAAATTCTTAAATTTAATATTTTCCTAAACATCAGGCTCTTCTAGGAATCATTTCTCCCTTATGAGTCAGCCTGGCATATTCATTAAAAAAAAAATACTGAAGTATAGTTGATTTCCAATGTTGTGTTGTGTTGGTTTCTGCAAAGTGAACTGGTATATTAATTTTAACCTTATTAACCTACAAGCTTGGTATATAGGACTCCTCATAGTCACATCAGTCCTTTAAGCGTATTGCTTTACACGTAACCAAAAACATGTCCAGATAATCATCACACTATGGGTCTTGTGACAGACCTCATCCTCTGTCTCCAAATGGCTATATCAAATTCATTCATAAGTCAAATATGAAACCAAGGAGAAAGATTAAATGATCCACAAGCTGTGACTAACTGGACACTCTGCACTCTATATCCTTTCATTGTGTTTATTATGCCTCTAATAAAGTATGATTCATATTGGATGACTGTAAAGCTCCAAGTAATTGAGGACAGAGGCATTGCTATGAAGTTAACTTGTACTGGGTGGACAGGAGGATGTTAACATGCTGCAGCACACCTACACACAGTCCCAAGCTTGACAGCAGTAGACGGATTTGCCTGGCATGTAACAAGACAACATCAGGTGGCTCAGTTTGAGATAAGGCTCCGTGCAGTCAGAGAGATGAAGAGACTAAGATGCAGAATGTGACGAGTCTTAAATATGAGTGTCCCTGGCCAAGCCTGTATCTATTGGCACAAGGATTGCCTTTCACCCCTGGGACTGTAGTCCCACTTTTACATATGCATCACAATACTGTCAATGACATTTGGAGACAAATTATGATCACTTGAAGGGGTGCACTTCATCAAGAGTTTGATGGGATCATTTTCCTCGTCCTTTAATAACATTTATCATACAGACTGCAGTAATAATGTGAAATATTGTAAAGACTGTTTTTCCCTTTGGTTCAGTGTCCATGTGTAAATGGAGTTTCTTTATTATGACCTCAAGAATACTCTACCAACAGGGAACTATTAACCATTTATGAATGACCCATGCTGTTTACAACTCCAAGTTTTGCACACCATCCATTTATGGAATGTCCTTTGCTCGTGTGATATATTTAAGATTTGTTCATTCATTCTGATCAAAATGCCAACTCTTGTTTCATTCATGCACTCCAGTAATTATTGATAGCCATTATGTTTTAAGTACATTTCTAAGCTTATGGAAATAGCAGTGAAAAACAAGTCCTCGGCCTCATGAAGCTTACTGTCTTTGGAAGAGGCAATAAAATATAAAAATAAATATATAATTGTAAAGGTAAGGCTGTGTTACATAAAGAAAAGTAATGCAGGATAGAGAATATGAGTGGACTTTCTTAGGCAGGCGGTCTGGGAGGCATCTATAAGAAGGGGACAATTCAGAAATTTTTCAGTGCAGTGATGGAGTGAGCCATGAGACATCTATGAGAAGCATATGCCTGGCAAAGAGAACGGCAAGGGTAAGCCTCTAAGTACAAAAAGACAAGAATAGAAAAATCAGAAGTGATGAAGAGTGTAGAAGTGGCAAATGAGTTTAGAGAGTGAGGCAGAAACCAGAAGCATGGGGCATTGTAAGGTCATGGTGTTGGGTTTAAACTTTGTGTGACTGGAGGCCAATGGAAATTTTAAGACAGGAAGTGATATAATCTTGTTTTAAGATTTAGAAAGGTCACTTGGCTGCCAAGTGGGAGATAGATTAAAGGGTCAGGAATGGAAGCCAGGAGGCCAGTTGGGAGATTATTGAAGTAGGTACATGAAAGATGATGGAGGCTTAAACTAAAGTGAGAACAGTGAATGTTATGGAAACTAATCAAATTCAGGATAAAATTAAAAGTTAGAGGCTATAGTACTTGCTGATATATTGGATATGGCATGTAAGGAAAAGATAGGAGCAAAAGATAATTTTTTAGCCTGATCCACAGGATGAATGCATTTGACTAGAGTAGGAGCAGGTTGTGTGTAGAGGGGTCGTATGTCAAGAGTTGTATTTTAGCCATAATAATCCTGAGATGCCTACTAGGCATATGGGTAGAAATGTTAGATAGATAGTGTGATACATAGATCATTTGGAGATTGGGAGTTGGTGAATTTGCATTGATGACCCTTTAAAACTAAGAGACTTCTTGATAGTACCTTGGGAAAGAGTATAGGAAGAGAAAGGGAGGGAAATTAAAGGAGTAAATTCTTGGATCCTATCATATAAAAATTAGCAAGAAAGGAAGCTGAAAAAGAAATAATCACTCCCTCCATGAGTTACCAAAAATAGTTATAGGCCTGTCATATAGAGTCCAGTCACATTGTACTGTGGTTATTTTATCCTTTATTTCTTCTCTAATAGATTTCTTGTTTTTATACATACCATGTAGTAAACAATAAATGTTTGCAACATAAATGCTTGCCTAAATAAACTTTTTGAGACTTGGAGAAGAAAATTTTCAAAACATATTTATTGGGAAAAATAAATGATACAAAGCAACACTTCAGTCCCCTATTATTTGAAGACACTGACTATATATTTCTTTGTAAAGTGAAACATTTGATTACTCATCTCTAAATTCTTATATTTATTATTGACGCCTCAACTATGTTTCAGTTTGTTTTTACCTCATTGCTTTCATATTTATATTTCCTTTATGTTAGGACTTATAAGTGAATAAGGTTATTTATTACTTTTCTTTCTTTTAGAGACCAAACAGCTTTTCCACTGTCAGGTTTATTTGTATCACTGGCCACACCTTCTCCATGCATTACAAATGCAGATTAGTTCCCCCAGTGGTGCACGGTCAGTCACTGTCTGTTGGCTCATTGGGCTAGATTTTAAGTCATCCACAGCCAAAGAACTTAAACATTATACACATAGAGTATACAGTCTCTCTCTTTGCACTGTGGTGTTGAAAGAGACACTTGAGAGTCCCTTGGATAACAAGGAGATTCAACCAGTCCATCCTAAAGGAAGACAGTCCTGAATATTCATTGGAAGGACTGATGCTGAAGCTGAAACTCCAATACTTTGGCCACCTAATGTGAAGAACTGACTCACTTGAAAAGACTCTGATGTTGGGAAAGATTGAAGGCAGGAGGAGAAGGGGACAACAGAGGATGGGATGTTTGGATGGCATCCCCAACTCAATGGACATGTGTTTGAGTAGAGTCTGGCAGTTGGTGATGGACAGGAAGGCCTGGAGTGCTGCAGTCCATGAGGTCGCAAAAAGCCAGACAGGATTGAGCCACTGAACTGAACTGATACAGTCTCTGATAGCACACCTATGCCTGCGGGCAGGTATCTGCAAATGATTGGCTTCAGGTGTTTGCCTGCAGGAGCTCATTGAAAGTCAATGCAAATGAGGTCATTTTCCGGAGCAGAAGACATTAACCTGCAGGAACCTTGTAGGCACAGGTGTATTTTGGGACCGTAACTGTGTACTTTTTAAACATATGTATAATATTATACATTGATCATAAATACTAGGTCAACAATGTGAGGAGTTCTCAACGAAGTAGGGGAAAGGGGAGATGTGTCAATGAGCAGAATAGTGGAATTAGAACAGTTTTGTCTGCCTTGCTCTCTTGTATGTTTCATGCCTGCCAAGATTTCCATTCTCGTTCTGCCAGGATTATAAGAAACAATAATCTTGAGGCATAGTGACAAATGGAAAGTATAAGTAAAGCAAATACAACTTACTTGAAATTGCATTGTGTTTGAAATATAAGAAATTAATTACATTTAAGCTATGCCAGTAATATTCAAAAGCATGTTTCTATTTCTGGATTATAGAAAGTGTTCAGTGCTAAACTAGCAATTCTATGAGGTCACATTTAACTGCTAACCTGGGTAGGAATTGAAAGCCTGTTCTATGTTTTATGCTTTTTAAAATTGTTAGCACTTTGTATATATGTTTTATCAGTGGAAGCATTGAACTCATATTCTTCTATAACTGACCACTTCATGGTGATTTTTTCCTGGCCAAGAATCCCTTCAGTGCTTTCACAGTACGCACTTGATTATTGTACACATACTCAAATGTTGCCTTAGGAACCAACCATTTCACTTCTCTAAGTGTTTTGTTTTTTCCCCCCTCTCTCCCCTTACATTATAACTTTCCCTAAACTAGGAAGCATTTTATCTCATTTCTGTACATCTTTTCATCTTTGTCTCCACAACATGCATTTTTATTGAATTGAATTATATAGAAAAATTTTCAAACTATCTCTTTTAATGTGCAGTGAAGTTTAATATGTGTAATACTCTTGAGATTCAAGACAATATCAGATGGGGTCGAAGAGAAGTTATAGTGCTTTATGCATGTTATGTGGTACACACATTAAAACTTATATTGACATTTGCAAGGGATTTAGACTCTGCTATAATTTCATATGCAGGTGGGTGCTTAATAAATAATTTTGGTCATAAGCCAAGAATATGCTCTATGTAGGCTTGGAGCATATGCTCCATGATATTAATGATAAAACATATGTTTAGAAACATTTCCATCCAAGCCTGGGACATATTGCCTCCATCCTGTACTGAACATCTCCTCCAAAAAGGCCTCCTCATCTTGAAATAAAAGCATTTTAAAATCTATGAACATTCCCCTGCTCTAGTTCTTTTCCCCACTTGCCAATAGCATAACCTTCAAAAATATAAGCCTGATGGTGCCTGTCTTGCTTAAAAACTTTCCAAGTCTATAACATGGCACCTGGGACCTTTCACACATTCACAATCTGATCCTAATCTACTATGCTCTTCCCTGTCTTGTTTTTCACTAGGATCTACTCCCACCCATTATACAACTACATTGTTCACTGTTCTCGGAACACATCACCAAGTCTTACTCCTCCATTCACTTTTTGGTGCTATTTAATCTGCCTGCAATATATTTTCCAACCTCCTATGCTTGGTGTGTTTGACTCAGGCTCTCATTATCTTTTTAGGAAGATTTCCCCTCTCAGAGCTCCTTCCTGGTTTCCTGATTCTTCTCTGCCCTTCCCAATTCATCCACCAATTAACTGTTCCAAGTTGGCTACTCTTATTTGAGCTCTCACACAGTCCTTGGCTTATCTTTTCTGAGTATGGTATATAGCATAGTGACATGAATAGTCACAACTAAGCCACATTCTTTAGGAGATCCTTCGTAGCTACTCTGCTCATTTTGGAAATGCAGTTTGTTTATTTTTTGGTAAATAACTTTTAAACTTGACAAATAACACGGTTTTGTAGGAGGAATATAAACACTAAAATTGTACACAATAAATATATGGAGAAAATATGTTGAGAGAGTAGATAACTATTCAATTACCTCAGTTCCCTAATTCATAAATAAACACTTTAAACAGCCTGATGTAAGTTCTTTGTTTTTTTTTTTCTCTCTGCACATACTTTCACATGCTGGTTTTTTTTTTTTTTTTAAGGAAAATGAATTTTTTTTCAATATAAAGCTTGATTTTATTCAATTGTGATCCTCTTTGTACATTGAAGCAGCTAGATGTAACTTATACCTTTATATCTTGTATCATTTACCTTGAACCTTTAATATCTGCATAAGTAGCCATAAATAATTTATTATTTTTATTGGTATTTAAGCTGTTCAATTGTTTGTTGTAGCCAACAGTACTGCAGTGTGTTTTCTTGGATTTATATCTTTCCCCATTTGACACTGAGAACTAAGATTTATTTTATTCAGCTTTCTATCCATAGAGTGGGCTTCCCTGGTGGCTCAGATGGTACAGAATCTAGCTGCAATGCAGGAGATCTGCGTTCGATCCCTGGGTTGGGAAGATCCGATAGAGCAAGGCATGGCATCCCACTCCACTATTCCTGCCTGGAGAATCCCTGTGGACAGAGGAGCCTGGCAGGCTACAGTCCATGGATTTGCAGAGCTGGACACGACTGAGTGACCACACACAGCATCCATAAGAGTAACAAGAGATTCATTAATCCAGAAAAAGTGTAAAAAAGAGAGGGAAGCGCAGAGGCTGATTAACACCTACTATGAAACACAAACTGCATACATGGCTTCTCTACTCAATCATGACAATACATGTAGCAAGTCATAAACATTAATAGCAATGTTCTTGTTTCATTTTCTAATTACACTTCACTTAATCTTTGACACCCTAAGCCAGTGTGGCTTAAGAAACTATCTTTAACTTGATCTGATTTAGACTATTTAGAGTATTTCCTCCTTTTTTTTTTTTTTTTTAACCCTATGAGGTACTTATTCCACACCCATCTGAACTAGAAAAAGCCTGTTTTCCTTTTTTATATTGAATTTGTTAAAATTAAAGATTGTTCCCAGTTTCTGCATCACTGTTGCTCAAGGATTAAATACTGAGTTTCTAGTCACTGTATAAAACCAGAGCTGATTTCCTTCAATATAGTGCAAAATGTACCAGTTTCATAGGATCATGAAATCTGTCANTTTCCTTTTTTATATTGAATTTGTTAAAATTAAAGATTGTTCCCAGTTTCTGCATCACTGTTGCTCAAGGATTAAATACTGAGTTTCTAGTCACTGTATAAAACCAGAGCTGATTTCCTTCAATATAGTGCAAAATGTACCAGTTTCATAGGATCATGAAATCTGTCACCATTTGCAAGGCTCTGAAGAATTTCACTTTCTTCCTTTTTTTTTTTTGA
This sequence comes from Neotragus moschatus, assembly GCA_006410615.1. Taxonomy (NCBI): domain Eukaryota; kingdom Metazoa; phylum Chordata; class Mammalia; order Artiodactyla; family Bovidae; genus Neotragus; species Neotragus moschatus. Next base: position 77,797 of record SJYA01000601.1, on the reverse strand, counting down.
ATTGTATTTATGTCTTTGACCAATTGTCTATTTGAATGGGCAACAACTTGTACTTTCGTTTTCTGCTGTTATTTGCCACTCTTCAGCCACGGGATATAGTTTCTACTTTTCGGAAAGAAGAAGAACCCAGGGGAGGGATGGTCATTAGGCGGATTCTTGTAGAGAATCACTATATTGCACTTCTCTGGCAACGGTGGCCTCTGTTTTTACTATTTGACTATTCCTATCACCATGTTGATTCCATAATAACATGTGTTGATATGATATTGTATCTGTTCAATACATATCTTGTTTCCCAGCAAATTCATCTTTCTTCCCTTTGTTTCTCAGTTAATTTTTTTGAATGAATTAATGCATATATAAAGTTTCTCCTTAATAAAGATGAAATTATAAAGAAGTGTTTTTTAATGTTATTTATTGATCAAACTGATTCAATTGAAGTTGTAGATATTATTTGGAAAGCTAATTTTATTCTCAAATATGACATTGCAAGCTTTTTATAAAGGCTCAAACCCTTTCTTTTGAGTGTAGTGTTTTTAAAAATAAGGAAGAGAAGTAAGCGCTGGAAAAACTTCTTGCTATGAAGCACTGAAATTCAGCAACCATTGTTTAACCTTTTGCACAGCAGCAAGATCTTTTTCTTTTTTCCTGAAAAATAAAAAAAGGGGGGTCATGAAAGAAAAGCTACAGGGCATCTAATATTTGGCAAAAATAATGCTTAGTTGGAAAAAGGAGATTGCTTATGCTTCAACTTGAGGAATAATTATCTCTCATCATAATTAGAGCTTATTCTTTACAGTTGTTTTGTTCATCTTTTTCTTAGTAGACAAATTAGGTGGTAGCTGGAAGGGGCAGTCAACAATTTTTGTCACAACCAACTGTTCACCCATGTTTTCTGTGAATATGTTGACCATCTGATGATGGAATGAAACTATAACGGAGGCAGCAAACTACAGGGCTGTCCAAACCTTTTGTTTTCATTTGTGCTAGTTGCCTTCACCATACTTCTGCAAATAATTATATTTCTCTGTAGGAACAATTTTGACTGTCATTGCTCCTAGCAGATTTCTTTAAATGTGGTTTTTGAAAAATGTGGCTGGAAATGATTTCTAAAACTATGTACACAGTGCCTTAAGCTCAGAGCCTGGATGTACTGTTGCCTCTTTTGAATAGGAGTAGGAACTAGGGAATGCAGTTTCCCCTGAATTTAGTCTCCTGTGTAAGCTCAAGGGTAACCCATGTTTTGTTTTCTAGAATATTTTTTGTGGTCGCTGTAGTAGCTGCTACTATGAAAGAATTCTGTACATGCACTGACCTTTGCAGGGATGTTCTCTGATTACTTTGTATGCTTTAACATTTTCTCTTGGGTATGTACATGATTACCTTGATTTTGTACAATCAGTTAACTTACCATCCCAGTTGCATGATATATGTGTTCTCATTCTCATTTTTCAGGTAAGTGAACAGTAGGAATGGAAACAACAGCCTCTGAAACACTTAGAAATTATTAAATGTGAGTTTCTGTTTATGATTTGTTGTCCAGAGGACGACTAACATTTTTATTTTGCATTCTTTCACACTATGCAAATTAGGAGTAAAGTGCAGTCAGAAGCCTCCAGGCCTGCTTAAAGACATGTAGCTCACTGATATTCATAATCTTATATGTCAGGCATTTTTGTACTGGTCTTGGTATTTGAAAACTGTTTTTCTTCCCTTGTCTCTTACTGGAAAATGAACAAGTATAGGAATCAGTTCAGTTCAGTTCAGTTCCTCACTTGTATCCGACTCTTTAGGACCCCATGAATTGCAGCAAGCCAGCCTCCCTGCATGAGGTGGCCAGAGTATTGGAGTTTAAGCTTTAGCATCATTCCTTCCAATCAATACCCNTCTGGAGTTATTTCTCCACTGATCTCCAGTAGCATGTTGGGCACCTACTGACCTGGGGATTTCCTCTTTCAGTATCCTATCATTTTGCCTTTTCATAGTGTTCATGGGATTCACAAGGCAAGAATACTGAAATGATTTGTCATTCCTTTCTCCAGTGGGCCACATTCTGTCAGACCTCTCCACCATGACCTGCTCGTCTTGGGTGGCCCGACAAGGCATGGCTTAGATTCATTGAGTTAGACAAGGCTGTGGTCTAACAGCTTGTATGCTTGTGGTCATACAGTTTTATGTATGTCATAAAAACAATGAAAAGAGTAGGCTGCACCTGAATTCATTAGGATGTTCATTCTGAACCTGTTTAATTGTTCAAAGTTAACCCCAAACTCCACTTGATATTTGCTAGTAGATGGCATTTGGAAATCTTATCCTTAGCCAGTTCTTATTTTCTGATTTATAGTATATGTCCAGAGGGTGAAGAACACTTTTAAGGTCATCATTAATTCAAAGCATACTTGTTAATTCTAATCAAGAAGTTAGTAGTGTTTTCTTTAGCTTTACCTCTGTAACTCCCGAAGAAATACATTGTGTGGATTTATCAAGTTAGTATATTTTTATGAGTTATTTGATTTGAAATGATAGAACATTCAAATTATTAAGCCTAATATAAGCAAATGATTGAAGTGAAAAATATTTCTTTCTACTATTCCAGATATGTTATTTTGAGAGGAAATGGATAAATAAATTTGCATTTAGGCAGATAATAAATGATACACCTAAGCTTCTCTCATATTTGAAGGGAATTAAACAAATTTTGTTGGTAAATTCTTTATGTGTGTATGTGTGTGTATATATATGTGTATATATATATATATTTATATAATATATTCCCTTGCTTGAGATAAAGCATCGATATCAATTCAAGGACAGTGCAGTTTTCAATAGGAATTTTGGATTAAAATTATCATAAAGATGATTCCATATTCAACAGTGTATCTGAAGTGTTTGGAGTGACTCCCTTGGATGCTAGCTGTGCCCTAACTTCTTAATATAGAATGTTTTACATTATATAGACTGAAAATATATTTAGTCCAAAATAAAATTCTTCTCAGTGCTTTTGATCTTTCTACTATATAGTTTAAATAGTTTCTTAGATATGATCAGCAGTTTGATTTCCAATTTCATGTATTTCAGAAAGAAATCAAATTCTTACTTGTTGAACCATACATTTGCATGAACTTACATATTTAATTTGTCATACCATTTTCCTACTGCTGAAACACGTATTCAGCAGGATTTTTATATGTTCTGTTTATTTTTAGTATTGCCTTTTTTTTTTTTTTAGGTCTCAACCATATCTAATGATTGGAAAAAATTCCTAATATTTATGATTAATGATTAATATCTAATGATGTTAATAAAATATCTAACAATTGGACAAAATAGCACCATTATCACTATCTAAAAAATCTGTCATAATTTCAGACAGCAATTTTAAGTCAAAATCAGTAGAGAAGGCAAGTGATGCAATTTACAGAAGTGAATCCATTTTAAAAGTTTCAGATTACTCAGTGATTTTGTATCTACTGATCGCCAGTTTAGTCAAAACAAAATGATCAAGAACAAAGACTTTGCTTCCTATGCTTCTTACCTCAGAGGATTTTGGGGTTTTCTTTGTTAGTTAGTTAATTCAGTTGCTCAGTTGTGTCTGATTCTTTGAGACCCCATAGACTGCAGCATGCCAGGCTTCCCTATCCATCACTGACTTCTGGAGCCTACTCAAACCCATGTCCATCACATTGGTGATGCCATCCAACTATTTCATCCTTTGTCTTCCCCTTCTCCTCCCACCTTCAATCTTTCCCAGCATCAGAGTCTTTTCCAATGAGTCAGTTCTTCACATCAGGTGGCCAAAGTATTAGAGCTTCAGCTTCAGCATCAGTCCTTCCAATAAATATTCAAGATTGATTTCCTTTAGGATTGACTTTGTACGTTTTGCTATTGCTACTCCCAGAATGTTGGCTGTTTAAATGACAAACCTAATTTATAAATCACCTGCTTAGAGACAAAATTAGTGCTAAAGAAGGATTTTTAACAAAACCAGAGTTAAAGTGAAATTTATATTAGTTCACAAAGGATGTTCTACGAGATTTTTACCTTTCAGCTATTTCAGCACAGTGATTAAATTAGGTAGTACAAAAAATAGAAACATTTTTATTAAGTATTGATCAAACTAAAAAACTAGCTCCCATTATGTTATGAAAATCAAGTTTTATTCCTAATAATTTTCTTTGTTCTTATGTATTCAATGGCTAGTTAGTCAAATTTGGGATTCTTTGTTATATTATTAATTATTTATAAATGAACACTGTTACAGTAACCTTTTGCCATTCAACTAAAATGTCTAAGAAAAGATGTATTCTAGGACTAAATTGAAAAAGAGATGGTAAAGTTATTGCTTAATCAGCTAAATATGCCATATTGCTTAGAGCAAGCATTTAGATCTCAGACACATGAAAACCTAGTTTTCTTTT
>SJYA01000601.1:54137-71377 GCA_006410615.1 Neotragus moschatus | reverse complement strand
GACAAGGCATGGCTTAGATTCATTGAGTTAGACAAGGCTGTGGTCTAACAGCTTGTATGCTTGTGGTCATACAGTTTTATGTATGTCATAAAAACAATGAAAAGAGTAGGCTGCACCTGAATTCATTAGGATGTTCATTCTGAACCTGTTTAATTGTTCAAAGTTAACCCCAAACTCCACTTGATATTTGCTAGTAGATGGCATTTGGAAATCTTATCCTTAGCCAGTTCTTATTTTCTGATTTATAGTATATGTCCAGAGGGTGAAGAACACTTTTAAGGTCATCATTAATTCAAAGCATACTTGTTAATTCTAATCAAGAAGTTAGTAGTGTTTTCTTTAGCTTTACCTCTGTAACTCCCGAAGAAATACATTGTGTGGATTTATCAAGTTAGTATATTTTTATGAGTTATTTGATTTGAAATGATAGAACATTCAAATTATTAATCCTAATATAAGCAAATGATTGAAATGAAAAATATTTCTTTCTACTATTCCAGATATGTTATTTTGAGAGGAAATGGATAAATAAATTTGCATTTAGGCAGATAATAAATGATACACCTAAGCTTCTCTCATATTTGAAGGGAATTAAACAAATTTTGTTGGTAAATTCTTTATGTGTGTATGTGTGTGTATATATATGTGTATATATATATATATTTATATAATATATTCCCTTGCTTGAGATAAAGCATCGATATCAATTCAAGGACAGTGCAGTTTTCAATAGGAATTTTGGATTAAAATTATCATAAAGATGATTCCATATTCAACAGTGTATCTGAAGTGTTTGGAGTGACTCCCTTGGATGCTAGCTGTGCCCTAACTTCTTAATATAGAATGTTTTACATTATATAGACTGAAAATATATTTAGTCCAAAATAAAATTCTTCTCAGTGCTTTTGATCTTTCTACTATATAGTTTAAATAGTTTCTTAGATATGATCAGCAGTTTGATTTCCAATTTCATATATTTCAGAAAGAAATCAAATTCTTACTTGTTGAACCATACATTTGCATGAACTTACATATTTAATTTGTCATACCATTTTCCTACTGCTGAAACACGTATTCAGCAGGATTTTTATATGTTCTGTTTATTTTTAGTATTGCCTTTTTTTTTTTTTTAGGTCTCAACCATATCTAATGATTGGAAAAAATTCCTAATATTTATGATTAATGATTAATATCTAATGATGTTAATAAAATATCTAACAATTGGACAAAATAGCACCATTATCACTATCTAAAAAATCTGTCATAATTTCAGACAGCAATTTTAAGTCAAAATCAGTAGAGAAGGCAAGTGATGCAATTTACAGAAGTGAATCCATTTTAAAAGTTTCAGGTTACTCAGTGATTTTGTATCTACTGATCGCCAGTTTAGTCAAAACAAAATGATCAAGAACAAAGACTTTGCTTCCTATGCTTCTTACCTCAGAGGATTTGGGGGTTTTCTTTGTTAGTTAGTTAATTCAGTTGCTCAGTTGTGTCTGATTCTTTGAGACCCCATAGACTGCAGCATGCCAGGCTTCCCTATCCATCACTGACTTCTGGAGCCTACTCAAACCCATGTCCATCACATTGGTGATGCCATCCAACTATTTCATCCTTTGTCTTCCCCTTCTCCTCCCACCTTCAATCTTTCCCAGCATCAGAGTCTTTTCCAATGAGTCAGTTCTTCACATCAGGTGGCCAAAGTATTAGAGCTTCAGCTTCAGCATCAGTCCTTCCAATAAATATTCAAGACTGATTTCCTTTAGGATTGACTTTGTACGTTTTGCTATTGCTACTCCCAGAATGTTGGCTGTTTAAATGACAAACCTAATTTATAAATCACCTGCTTAGAGACAAAATTAGTGCTAAAGAAAGATTTTTAACAAAACCAGAGTTAAAGTGAAATTTATATTAGTTCACAAAGGATGTTCTACGAGATTTTTACCTTTCAGCTATTTCAGCACAGTAATTAAATTAGATAGTACAAAAAATAGAAACATTTTTATTAAGTATTGATCAAACTAAAAAACTAGCTCCCATTATGTTATGAAAATCAAGTTTTATTCCTAATAATTTTCTTTGTTCTTATGTATTCAATGGCTAGTTAGTCAAATTTGGGATTCTTTGTTATATTATTAATTATTTATAAATGAACACTGTTACAGTAACCTTTTGCCATTCAACTAAAATGTCTAAGAAAAGATGTATTCTAGGACTAAATTGAAAAAGAGATGGTAAAGTTATTGCTTAATCAGCTAAATATGCCATATTGCTTAGAGCAAGCATTTAGATCTCAGACACATGAAAACCTAGTTTTCTTTTCGCAAGTTACAGTTTTTTTTTTTTTTAATGGCATGTTCAGCTGCTGCTTCTGCTCTTTCATAAATGTTTATTTGAAAGTGATTGGATACTGTCAATTAAAATCATTCATGAAAAGTTTTTACCTGTGAAAGATGCTATGTCATTATGTTAATTAGCATCTTACATTTGAAGGTCTTCTATATTTAAAGATTTACTGCTGAGAGGTGATCATCGTAATGAATGAGTTTGGGCCTGCATAGATTTTAGGAGAGCAAATTGACTATGGTCATAAAAGTGGGCTTAATTTTCTGCCTGTTTTGACCTCTTTCACTAGATAAGGCTGAAGAAGGGAATGGCGATCCATTCTAGTATTCTTGCCTGGAGAATTCCATGGACAGAGGAGCCTGGCGGGCTATAGTCCATGGGGTTGCAAAAGAGTCAGACACGACTGAGAAACAACCATACACTAGATAAGGCTAACCTGGGATTTCTTTATTATACTGAGCTTCAAGGTACCTCCAAAACACAGAATATGCTATTCCCTACTGTAGCCCACTGATTTCTTTTCCAGGTTTTCTTCTTCCAATCTCTTTCTCTCTCAGTTCTAATTCTTGGGCACATCCTGAGCATTCTCCTATCCTTCCTGGATGTTTCAATCTCTTCTTTATTCCTCCCAAATCTCCAAATTGTGTTCTCGTTCAGCAGATCAGATAGGTATGTAAAGAAAACTGTCTTGCTCTTCACTGTTACTGCCCTTTCATACTCTATCATGTTTAGTAATAAACTTGACATTTACTGAGTTTTCTGTTAGGACTATTATTTCTATGCTTACATTTTAATACTGCATCTAAGTTCCTGGAATTTAAGTCCACTTGCTTCACAACATGCACATTAATTATGTTTTAAGACATTTGACTGAGAAATCACATCTATAAGCAATATACAATTATAACAATCTTTAAAATTTGAGAAACCACTGACTTTGAGGTACATCAAATCTATGGTACATAACAATAGTAGGTGTCCTATTAAGGTTGCTTATTATTTCAGATTCATTTTCCTCTTATTTTAAGGTATAAATAGTCTAAAATATTAAACAAATATATATATTCACATGAAAGTTATTTTGAAAACTGAGAGAGAATAGAAAATATATAAATAGAAAATTAACATTTCAAAATAAACTAGCAGTTATTTGTACAAGACTTTTCAGTCTTTATTTTTTTGCATCACAAAGTAATATTGGAATGCAAGTTAGAATCCTGCCTTAAAAATAAGAAAAAAAAAAAAGCTATTCATGTGTTCTCACATGACAAGCACTTTCTAAAGACATTGCAGGTAATAATTAGAATGTAGACTCTGAACCCCTTTTCCTAAGGTCTTTTCCTAGGTTTTACTCCTGGCTTTACCACTTATTAACTTTATATTAAATATTCAATTTCTGTCATATAGTTAGTGCTGTATAAGAATAAGTTGTTATTCTTTATAAATATTTTAGATCATTTAGTATTCTGTCACAAGTTATAAATATATTTTATTAATATTTCTCACAATATTTAACAGGTGATATTTAGTTTTTGCTATTATAAATAATCTGCAAAGAACATCTCTAGAAGTTATCTTTCATTTTTATTTAAATTTCTGCTTGTTTCCTTTTGTTTAATAATTGAAGTACAGTTGATTTACAATGTTGTGTTGTTTTCAAATGTAAAGTGATTCAGCTATACGCATATGTTATATATACATATATATTTATATATGTGTGTATATATATACACACACACTTTTTTAGATCCTTTCCCTTATAGGTTGTTACAAAATACTGAGTAGAGTTCCTCCTTGTGCTATGCAGTAGGTCCTTGTTGGTTACTTATTTTATATATAGTAGTAGTGTGTACATGGGAGAAGGCAATGGCACCCCACTCCAGTACTCTAGCCTGGAAAATCCCATGGATAGAGGAGCCTGGTAGGCTGCAGTCCATGGAGTCCTTAAGAGTTGGGCACAACTGAGCGACTTCACTTTCACTTTTCACTTTCATGCATTGGAGAAGGAAATGGCAGCCCACTCCAATATTCTTGCCTGGAGAATCCCAGGGACAAAGGAACCTAGTGGGCTGCTGTCTATGGGGTCGGACACGACTAAAGCGACTTAGCAGCAGCAGTAGTGTGTACATGATATGTTAGTCCCAGATTCCCAATTTATCCGCCCCTTTTCCACTTTGGTAACCATAAGTTTGTTTTCTCTGCCTGGGAGTCTATTTCTGTTTTGTAAATAAGTTCATTATTTCATTTTTTAAAGATTCTACATATAAGCATTATCATATGATATATGTCTTTATCTCTCTGGCTTAATTAACAGTATGATAATTTCTAGTTCCATCCATGATGCTGCAAATAGCTTTATTTCATTCTTTTTATGGCTGAATAATATTCTAGTGAAAGTATTTTCCACATCTTCTTTATCAAATCCTTATCTAGATGGATGAATAAGTAAAGACGATGTAGTATAATGTCCTGACTATTGTAAGTAGTGCTGCAATGAACAAGGTGGGTAGATGTTTCTTTGTAAATTATAGATATATGCCCAGGAATGGGAATGCAGAATCATACGAAAGCTTTGCTTTTATATTTTTAAGGAATCTCCATACTGTTCTCCATAGTGGCTGTACCGATGTACATTCTTACCAACAGTATAGGAAGGTTCATTTTTCTCCAGGCATTTATTATTTGAGAGCTTTATGACCGGTGTGAGATGACACCTCACTATAGTTTTGATTTTCATTTCTTTAACAATTGGCCTTGTTGAGCATCTTTCCATGTACCTTTTGGTGATGCATTATGTCTTCTTTGAGAAATGTATAGTTAGGTCTTCTGCTCATTTTTTGATTGGGTTGTTTGTTTTGATATGGAGCTGTATAAGCTGTTTGTATATTTTGGAAATTAATCCCTTGATGGTCACATCATTTGCAAATATTTTCTACCATTTGAAAAGCTTTTAAGTTTAATTAGACCTCATTTGTTTATTTTTGTTCTTATTTCCATTTCTCTAGAAGACTGATTCAAAAAGATGTTGCTGTGGTTTATGTCACAGAATGTTTGTATTTTCCACTGGGAATTTTATATTATCTCTTCTTATGTTCAGATCTTTAATTCATTTTGAGTTTATTTCTGTGTATGATGTTAGAAGATGTTCTAATTTCTTTCTTTCATATGTAGCTGTCTAGCTTTCCCAGCACCACTTATTGAAGAGTCAATCTTTTCCCCAGTGAATATTCTTAACTCCTTTGTTGTAGGTTAACTGACTCAACATTCAGAAAACTAAGACCATGGCCTCTGGTCCCATTGCTTCATGGCAAATGGATTGGGGAACAATGGACACAGTGACAGACTATTTTCTTGGGCTCCAAAATCACTGCAGATGGTGACTGCAGCCATGAAATTAAAAGATGCTTACTCCTTGGAAGAAAAACTGTCACCAATCTAGATAGCATATTAAAAAGCAGACATTACTTTGCCAACAAATGTTTGTCTAGTCAAAGCTATTGTTTTCCCAGTAGTCATGTATGTATGTGAAAGTTGGACTATTAAGAAAGGTAAGTGCTGAAGAATTGATGCTTTTGCACTGTGATGTTGGAGAAGACTCTTGAGAGTCCCTTGAACTGCAAAGAGATCCAATCAGTTCATGCTAAACAAAATCAGTCCTGAATATTCATTGGAAGGACTGATGCTGAAGCTGAAACTCCAACATTTTGGCCACCTGATGCAAAGAACTGACTGATTGGGAAAGACCTTGATACTGGGAATGATTGAGGGTGGGAAGAGAAAGGGATGACAGAAGATGAGATGGTTAAATGGCATCACTGACTCAATGGACATGAGTTTGAGTAACCTCTGGAAGTTGGTGATGGATAGGGAAGCCTGGCATACTGCAGTCCATGGGGTCACAAGGAGTTAGACACGACTGAGTGACTTAACTGAACCGAACCGAACTGACCATTAGTGTGTGGGTTTGTTTCTAGGCTTTCTATTCTATTCCATTGATCTATATTTCTATTTTTGTTGTTTATTTCCTTGAGGAGAGAGTCATAGATGTGAAATTATTAGATCAATTTGCCTTCTGCATAGACACTCAGTCATTTCTGACTTTTGGGACCCCATGGACTATAGCTTTCCAGAAGTCTCTCTCTGTCCATGTGGATTCTCCAGGCAAGAATCTTGGAGTGGGTTGTCATACCCTCCTCCAGGGGATCTTCCCAACTCAGGGATCAAACCCAGGTCTCTCACATCTCAGGTGTATTCTTTACCATCTGTGCCACCAGGGAAGCCCAAGAATACTGGAGTGGGTAGCCTATCCCTTTTCCAGGGGAACTTCTTGAGTGAGAAACTGAACCAGGGTCCCCTGCATTGCAGGCGGAATCTTTACCAGCTGAGCTACTTGGGAAGGAATTTGTTATTTAAATGCTCCTGCTGCATATTGGCAAATTAATGTCCATAGTATCACCATGTTTTCCTCAAACTATTTATAAAGAAGCCATACTCTCTCCATCCATGTCACATGCTGTCCTTATGAAGGTGATGCTCTTTTCCATTTCTGCATTGACCTATGTTGTCCTTAGATGCAGAGGAAATTTTCAGTTCTGGAAAGGACTATGCATTAGTGTTTCATTTACAGTGTAACATGTGCTGATCTTGATCTGAAACTTCTCTGGTGAACCAATATTTCTATCTAGAATATTAAAAAATATATATTTTGATAGTTTTGCATTTTTTGCAAGAACAACAATAGCAGATTTCTACATCAGAACTACTTAGAAATTTGGTGCCCAATCGTCCTGCCCAAGTACCTAACTTATAGTTGCATGGATAATGCTTAACGATGCTTCTTTCTTGGCAAACTTCTAGATTCATCTCCATTATAAACCATAAGTGCCTACTAAACACTTTACTCAAGACTCTTTTCTTGTACCTTTGTTGTACCCTGTGTATATGCGCATGTTTTTTTTGTTTTGTGATAGGTCAGGTTCCTATGATCAAACTTCCAGCAACTCTGCCAGAATGTGAACTTCTCAAAGGCAGATGTAAAATTAATTGTATTTTACATAAAAATATAGTANAACCATAAGTGCCTACTAAACACTTTACTCAAGACTCTTTTCTTGTACCTTTGTTGTACCCTGTGTATATGCGCATGTTTTTTTTGTTTTGTGATAGGTCAGGTTCCTATGATCAAACTTCCAGCAACTCTGCCAGAATGTGAACTTCTCAAAGGCAGATGTAAAATTAATTGTATTTTACATAAAAATATAGTAAGGAAAAATCTTAAATGTATAAGTGTTTCAAGTAAAAGAGTAATATAATTTTTTCTTAGTATGCACCTGGAACATAAATGAATTGATTGTTTCAAGAATTATCAAAAAATTTGGCAGGCATTTGAAACTAAAGAAAGATTAAGGCCTCTAAAGTATGCTTAGACCTCAGGTTAAAATGGCTGGAAATATCTTTCTCTTAATGTATTTCTCTGATTTCATCTGCCAAGATTTGAGATATTGTTACTTTGTGGGTAAGCAGTAAAACAAACCAAAAATAATTTTACAAAAATTGTAGACAAAGGATGGATTAGAGGGTTCTACAGTTAACGGGTCTAATTTTTATATTTTTATGTAATAAATTGTCTTTCTAGAAATAAGTTGCCTCTAATGAAGCTTTATATTCCTCAAAATATTTGTTGCTCTCAGTAAATCTTCATAGAGAAAACTTATGCTTTAAAGTGGCCTCATAATCATAGGCCAAATGCTATTATTATTAGCTTTAGAAATTCTTAATGTTCAGCAAAGTTTTTTCTTAAAAGATTATGAAACCCCAGAGTCAAATTCACTCTTTAGAATAATTTACTATTTTACACTATCTGAGATTACTAAATACTGTGAATTGTATAATCTTACTTTACAGAGAAACTGAGCAAAAAATTTGGTGAAAGCTACTCTATAGAAACTGCTGGACAGTTTTTCCTTTATAGTGAAGCCAGAGCAGGGGGACAAATGTAGCAGGACCTGATTGATGGAAGAAAGGAGCAGTTTGTGTATATACTTGGTTTACATACAGCAGAGAATATTGCATTTGATAGTTTAGCTTCCTTAATTCCAAGAATAGTAACACATATAGTGAACTATGAAAATATATGTTTATGATAAAAAATTATTTTTATTATGAAGTAATATTGCTTCCTTTTGTTCTATATTCCTTCATAGAAAATGGTTTCTAGGTTGCCAGCTTCATTTGTGGGTGGACATTTGATCTCTTCATATTAGAGAAGAAGGGCATATATGTGGTTTTCAAAGGTTCTTGGTTTATGATTCCCTTGGTTTTTCAATATTATTTCATGCAAACAAATGCCTAACAGTATCATCTACTAAGTAGTTAGGTCTAAGCAACTTAAAAAGCATTAAAAAAATCATATGTAGAAATTAAAAGAAAAATTACTTATTTTATTTCTAAATACAACTATATAAGTGAGATGACTATGCCTGCTAAACACTATACACTTAAGCAGTATAATTTGATTAGATACTACCAACTTAATCTTCTGTGACACATTGTTTTTGCTTGAGACTTACTTTTTATCACAATTGCCAAATCCCAGTTTTTCAAAAACATGACACCATCAAAAGGAAAATAACCTAATGTTAAAACAGTGAACTACATCAAACTAGCAATTTGCATGATATTCAACAGATACTGAGTAAAGGAATATTTCAAATTTTTAAAATCAGTGGGCCTACACTTTATGGACTCACCTTTGAGGCACACTCTCCATATGTGCATCTTCTCTCCCATACAGAAAGAGAATTTTCAGGAATTGAAAATTTTTATTTAAATTCTTCCAACAATGGCTTGGGGGCAGGGGGGAAGATCACGCAGATTTGTCATTACAATTTGACCCAGGTACAAATGACTGATTCTTACTTTTCTCATCTGTTTAAGAGAGAAAAGGAGGCAAAATTATTGACTTGTGGGATTATTATAATTTCTCAGTTTAAATAGTAGATCCATGTTTGTTTCTTCTCTTTGACATTAATAGTCATAAAACCATGAACAGTCACTTTGCTTCTGTGGACTTCAGTTCCCTCATGGATAAAATCGGAGGATTGAACTAGGTAGTCTCTGAGGAAAATTTCAGCTCTATAGTTCTTTGTTTCCATAACATTAAATAGATAGTTGATTTCTTTGACTCTGTTTCCTCAGCACAAAATACCCTGCTAGTATGCTGTAGGTATTGGCATTTACTAGTAATTAAAACTGCATACACAAAACTGATTAGTATCATAATATCTTATTTCTTGATATGTTTGTTTTCAGTTATTTTTCTTTCTTAGCAACTTCTTTGATTGAAATTATATCACAAGCAGCAGGGGTTTTTTTTTTATTAATCTTTTGAACTATTATACACAAAAAAAATCTATCAAAATCTTCAATAATAGAAAAGTCAGCAGTTTGAAACTATGATTTTCTTTCACACTAAGCTATGTAGGTCAAATTTCTTTTAGAGATAAGTATGTCAACATCTATTGTTTATTCATACATGAATGTACCGTTTTATATAACATTTTGTGTCTTTAATTATATTTACCTTAGAATATTTAAAAAGGAACAAATAAAATTTCAACCTATTTCATCAAACAAATAATAGAAGGATGGGTTATAACAAATTGAAATCGCTAACCCAGCCAAAACTAGAAGAAGAGATTTTATATTTTGATGATTGCTCTTACCCCTAGAAAAATATTGTGAATTCTGGAAGCTTGCTAAAACCTGTTGAGCAATTTAGAATGAGGAACAAACTTATGAGGAATATATGCTCATTAAAAATTTAGGTTAAATATTCTTTAAAATATACCTTAAATTTTCTAAGCCATAGTCAGTTCAATCAGTTCAGCCACTTGGTCATGTCTGACTCTTTGTGACCCCATGGACTGCAGCATGCCAGTTTTCCTTGTCCATCAACAACTCCCGGAGTTTACTCAAACTCATGTCCATTGAGTCAGTGATGTCATCTAACCATCTCATCCCTTTCTTCTCCCACCTTCAGCTTGCCAGATCAGAGACTTTTCAAATGAGTCAGTTCTTTGCATCAGGTGCCAAAGTATTGGAGTTTCAGCTACAGCATCAGTCCTTCCAGTGGATATTCAGGACTGATTTCCTTTAGCACGGACTGATTGGTTCTCCTTGCAGTCCAAGGGACTTGCAAGAGTCTTCTTCACACCACAGTTCAAAAGTATCAGTTCTTCAGCACTCAGCTGTCTTTATAGTTCAATACTCTCATTCATACATGACTACTGGAAAAAACATAGCTTTGACTAGACAGACATTTGTTGGCAAAGTAATGTCTCTGCTTTTTAATATGCTCTCTAGGTTGGTCATAGCTTTTCTTCCAAGGAACAAGTATCTTTTAATTTTATGCTTGCAGTCACCATCTGCAGTGATTTTGGAGCCCCAAAAGATAAAGTCTGTCACTATTTCCATTGTTTCCCCATCTATTTGGTATGAAGTGATGGGACCAGATGCCATAATCTTAGTTTTCTGAATGTTGAGTTTTAAGCCAACTTTTTCACTCTCCTCTTTCACTTTCATCAAGAGGCTGTTTATTTCTTCTTTGTTTTTCTGCCATAAGAGTGGTGTCATCTGCATATATGTTATTGATATTTCTCCCGGTAATGTTGATTCCAGCTTGTGTTTCATCTAGCCCGGCATTTCATATGATATATTTTTCATATAAGTTAAATGAACAAGGTGACAATATACAGCTTTGATGTATTCCTTTCCTTATTTGGAACCAGTCTGTTGTTCCATGTCCAGTTCTAACTGTCGCTTCTTGACCTGCATACAGGAGGCAGGTAAGGTGGACTGGTATTCCCATCTCTTTAAGAATTTTCCGCAGTTTGTTGTGATCCACACAGTCAAAGACTTTGGCGTAGTCAATAAAGCAGAAGTAGATGTTTTTCTGGAACTCTCTTGCTTTTGCAATGATCGAACAGATGTTGCCAATTTGAACTCTGGTTCCTTTGCCTTTTCTAGATCTACCTTGAACACCTGGAAGTTCATGGTTCACATATTGTTGAAGCCTGGCTTGGAAGGTTTTGAGTATTACTTTAGTAGTGTGTGAGATAAATGAAATTGTGCAGTAGTATGAGCATTCTTTGTCACTGCCTTTCTTTGGGATTGCAATGAAAACTGACCTTTTCCAGTTCTGTGGCCACTGCTGAGTTTTCCAAATTAGCTGACATAGTGAGTGCAGCACTTCAACAGCATCATCTTTTAAGATTTTGAAAGAGCTCAACTGGAATTCCATCACCTCCCCTAGCTTTGTTCATAGTGATGTTTCCTAAGGCCCACTTGACTTTACATTCTAGGATGTCTGGCTCTAAGTGAATGGTCACACCATCGTGGTTATCTGGGTCATGAAGGTATTTTTTGTATAGTTCTATTGTATATTCTTGACACCTCTTCTTAATATCGTCTGCTTCTGTTACGTCCATACCATTTCTGTCTTTTATAGAGCCCATCTTTGCATGAAATATTCCCTTGGTATCTCTAATTTTCTTGAAGAAACCTCTGGTCTCTCCCATTCTATTGTTTTCCTCTATTTCTTTGCACTGATCTCTAAGGAAAGCTTTATCTCTCCTTGCTATTCTTTAGATCTCTGCATCCAAATGAATATATCTTTCCTTTCTCCTTTGCCTTTAGCTTCTCTTCTTTTCTCAGGTATTTGTAAGGCCTCCTCAGACAACCATTTTGCTTTTTTGCATTTCTTTTTCTTGGGGAGGGTCTTGATCACTGCCTCCTGTACAATGCCACAAACCTCCCTCCATAGTTTTTCAGGCACTCTATCTGATCTAACCCCTTGAATCTATTAGTCACTTCCACTGTATAATTATAAGCAATTTGATTCAGGTCATACCTGAATGGTCTAGTGGTTTCCCCTATTTTCTTCAGTTTAAGTCTGCATTTGGCAATAAGGAGTTCATGATCTGAGCCACGGTCAGCTCCCACTCTTGTTTTTGCTGACTGTATAGAGCTTCTTTCTCCATCTTTGGCTTATCAGGTTAAAATAACAACAAAAAAAAGTTGAGTGTCACAGTCTCAATCAACAGAAA
Organism: Neotragus moschatus; assembly: GCA_006410615.1. Classification (NCBI taxonomy): domain Eukaryota; kingdom Metazoa; phylum Chordata; class Mammalia; order Artiodactyla; family Bovidae; genus Neotragus; species Neotragus moschatus. The sequence continues at coordinate 58,925 of SJYA01000601.1, read as the reverse complement.
TAATTCAAATAATCCTGATTCACTTTAAAATCTTGTCCAGTATGTATAAAAGTCCTTAAGAGCATCTCAATGATCTGAAAAGTATCTCAGTGATCTAAAGAGTAAGATGCTATGGAAAAACCTGAATAAACTTCTTGGCCAACCTAATAATTTTTTTCATTCTAACTGATTTCTGTTCTCTCCATTACCTTTGAATATTTTAGGAGCTCCTTGGATGTGGTTCCTAGCTGTTGCAAAAATTGTCGGTGCTGCATGAGATCCACAGTGACAAACAGTAATAAGGGGATTCTTATTACTTAGTCCTGCCCAACTCGTCAAGGCCCCATGGGCTGCAGTTGCCAGGCTCCTCTGTGCATGGGATTTCCCAGGCAAAAAATATTGGAGTACATTTCACTATTTCCCTCTCCAAGGGATCTTCCCAACCCAGGGATCAAACCCATGTCTGTTGAATCTCCTGCTTTGGCAGGAATATTCTTTATCACTGTACCACCTGGGAAGCCCAATCAGGGGATTAGTATTACCTAAAATGCCAGACTGGTGCCATCTTCAGTTTCTAAATATATAGTTAATAAAATCTTAATTTATAACCTTGACTTCAATTTTTGGCCTCAAGATTTTAAAGTCTGTTGTTGCGTCTCTAGATAGATCTCATGGGGGTAGTACCAGTGCAGCGAATCAGAACAGAACTCAATAAATTTCTTATCTGATCTGATTTGCTACTGTNTGCCAGACTGGTGCCATCTTCAGTTTCTAAATATATAGTTAATAAAATCTTAATTTATAACCTTGACTTCAATTTTTGGCCTCAAGATTTTAAAGTCTGTTGTTGCGTCTCTAGATAGATCTCATGGGGGTAGTACCAGTGCAGCGAATCAGAACAGAACTCAATAAATTTCTTATCTGATCTGATTTGCTACTGTGCTTCTGAGTGTAGTCACTGGCTTCATTATGCCTACAATAATTCAGTTTAGAAAATGCGAAGTCATTTCTGAATATAACTTTTTAACTTTAACTTTTTAACTTCAACTTTCACATTCAGTACGAAAACAAGCCCTGTTGATTTTACTCTATGACATCTATGAAATCTATCAGCTTTCCTTCATCCTCATAGTATTGCCCTGAAAATATTTCCTTCTATGGCAATAACCTACTAATTAGCCTTCTTCGTATTCTTCCCTTACTCACTTTTAATTTAATCTATACACTAGCTCCCCAGTTTTCTTTCTGTAACTGAGATCTGTCATTCTTTGTTGCCTACAAAAACAAAAACAAAATAATCTCTAAACTCTCTTTGCACTTAATTATCAGTGCAAGTTGATCCCTAGCATGCTTTTCTAGACTGATTCCCTGAGGTCTCCCTTTCAGATTAGGTTTTCCAGTCATGGACCAACTCAGTTTTCATCTATATTTGCCCAAACACTGAATTCTAATATCTTAGTCTCAAATGCTGAGGAAGCTTTCCTTACTACTTTAAATTCTTTATTAAAATTCTTCTCTGTTTTCTCTTTTTAAGTCTCAGTGTTTATGGAATCTTATCCAATACCAAATAGCACTAATCACTTTTCTTTAAGTTCCTGTAGCATTTAATTTTTAGTTCTATTACCTCAGAGTGTGATGAATCACACGACTGTTTCTTCTATGAGTGGGAGTTCTTTGAACAAACGTCACATCATCTTCCTCTTTGTATTAATATATAGCTTTGCATGGAGAAGGTGCAGAATAAATAGTTGTTACACTGGAGTTAGTTAACTTGCAGATTTACCAAATAGAATTATTATTAGGGATGAGTGATTTATTCAAGATCAGAGGGGAAAAATAAAATCTCCCAGTTCTTTAAAGCACGTTGCCTATGACTATCTGCAGCACCGATGCCACTGCCATTGTGGAAAGTGATGAATCTGGAGGCTATCGACTATGGAATCTCACTCTCTTGCTCCAGTGGTGAATGCTACCTGCATCATTGCAGGGAGTCATCTAATTAATATCCGTGATGCCTCTGTTACGAACCTTATCATCAAAATGGATGCATCACATTCTGCACCTCTTGCCACATAATTCAGTTCCAAATCTCAGACAGAATGCATTTGGCTGAAACTAAATTACAACAGAACTCTAAATTGTAGGAGATCTAGAATTGGAGTTTTTCATTTTCCAGACCTTGCAGTACATGATAGCACAGTAAAGAATGTTTGAAGCCAAGGTTGTCTGAGCCAAAGTTTTCCCCTAGAGGTACTTGCCATTTATAGTACACTTCATTCTAATTATGAGTTTCAGTTTCAAAACAAAGACAACTAGAACCACAACATGACCTCAGCTCATATGATCCAGCTGTCACTCTATAAATGAAAATGACTATTAAGCCCTGCTCCCATCTCTTCTTCTCTCCACTAATTCAGTCAGAGTGCTGCCTTGTTGTCTTGTAAACCAAGGATAAAATTATAATATTCACCACGACCTACATTAAATATGAAATTGTGGGAGAAAGGAAGAGATGGAGGAAAAAATAGAGCTAATTAATATAAATATATACACCACAGAAGAAGATAATGTGGGTACTTACTGAAGACCTCATATATATATCTGGTAGTGATACTGTGGCTGGTATTTATAATTTCCTTCCTCTACTCTCAAGTCCATGTTTTATCTTCATCTTATTCATAGCTTTCTCAGGCGAGTGTAATCTCCTTGATTCTATCTCATCACAACAAAAATTTGAACCGATGGATGTTAAAGCCCTCAGCGCGTCACAGCTCTTGGACAGCCTGTGTTATAGTTCTCAGACAGATCAGTTTTATTTGGAAAATAAAGAAAAAAACATCCTTGAGGCGTGGAGGCATGCTGACCCAAACAATGTGAAGAAAAGACAGAGAGAGAGAGAGAGAATAAGCGCACCTGCTCGCAGGAGAGAGAGAGAGAGACCCCCGGCTATTTGGCTCCTCTTTTCATATGATTTTTCCTCCACCCTGGGACTGCCCTATATAAATTGGGCTAGCCAGGAGTGCTGTTTGTTCTACCAGAGGTCCTCACTCTGGTCCTCAGACCTTCCTTTGACCTTCCTTTGTTCTATTTTCACGGGCTTTTCCCTTCCTTGTCTTTTAGCCACCACCATTTTGGACTCCTGTGTCCTATTCTAACTACCTAACAGCTTCAGATGATTCTTTATTTTGATGTGCAACTCAAACAGGCACATCTGAAAATCTGAACTCTCAGCAGTCTTTATGTTGAAGTGCTATAGTTTTCCCATTGAATTTTTTTTAATTTATTTACTTTTTAATTGAAGGATAGTTACTTTGCAGAATTTTGTTGGTTTCTGCCAAACATCAACATGCATCAATGAACATGGCAGTTTTGTCAGGCACATCAGATGATGCACTGAGTTCAAATCTTTTCTAGTTCCTAATGTGCAACAGCCACCCTCTTTCACCTGATCAGTAAAGATCAATCACTATAGTAGCAGCAGACTTCTTTTGTGCCTCTTGATTAAATGCAATGAAAAGATAGAATAGTCAGATAGCAGACTCAACTCTGAGTCCAGTAGAGTTATTTTCATGTTTTCTGTTGGAAGAATTTCTTTTTGTGGACTATGACCTCTAAACTAGGAGAGGCCAAGTTCACAAAAATCATAAGCAACCTTTTGTAGATGGGTCATAAAATGGAAAGGTGCCACTGTTACTCTTGTTTCCCAAAGCCTTTATTCCATCTGTGACAGAAACACCATTGTACTAATTGTTAGTTAAGACTATGCATGCATGTGCGTCACCAAATCTTATCAGGTTACTTTCCAGTTGAGACTGAGAGGGTAACAACCAGGAAGGTCAGGGATCTCCAAACGGAGGAAATAGGCTGCAAGTGTCAGACGTTTTTTATTCTCTCTCTTAAGCAGCAGGGCAGGAGAAAACAAACAAGTGTTAGATTTTTTTCCCTTTCTTTATACAAATTTAANTGTGCGTCACCAAATCTTATCAGGTTACTTTCCAGTTGAGACTGAGAGGGTAACAACCAGGAAGGTCAGGGATCTCCAAACGGAGGAAATAGGCTGCAAGTGTCAGACGTTTTTTATTCTCTCTCTTAAGCAGCAGGGCAGGAGAAAACAAACAAGTGTTAGATTTTTTTCCCTTTCTTTATACAAATTTAAAAAGACATTTCTCTTAAAATTCTGTGTTGCCATGATGACCCCTAGCTCCACCTGAACTTAACTTTTCTCAAACTTTGAGCTAACTCATGCTTTTTTCTTATGGAAATGATTGTCTTAAGCTATGTTCATGAGCTATGTATTTACCCTAGACTCTGTCTTCAAGTCCCTTCTGCCTAAGACTCAGAATGGACTTGACAAACCAGTATGTTTTACTCACACAAATCTTCTCTTAAGCCATGTTAATGAGACTATATTCGCTTGGAAGCCTGCCTTCAAGATTCACATCAATTATTTTATGGCTTGGGACAACTCACCTTGTGCCAATATTATCTCAAAATGCATGTTGTGGGTGAGAGGCCTGGTGCCAGTCTCTGAGTTTTGAGACATTTCCTTTCTTCAATTAGCAGACTGCTGGTAGTTATATACTACTAGTAGTTATATACAGTAAACTGTGGAAAATTCTGAAAGAGATGGGAATACCAGACCACCTGACTTGCCTCTTGAGAAACCTATATCCAAGTCAGAAAGCAACAGTTAGAACTGAACATGGAACAACAGACTGGTTCCAAATAGGAAAAGGAGTACATCAAGGCTGTGTATTGTCACCTTGCTTGTTTAATTTATATGCAGAGTACATCATGAGAAATGCTGGG
>SJYA01000601.1:0-53496 GCA_006410615.1 Neotragus moschatus | reverse complement strand
TATATGGAGGTGAGAGTTGGACTGTGAAGAAAGCTGAGTGCTGAAGAATCTGATACTTTTGAACTGTGGTGCTGGAGAAAACTCTTGAGAGTCCCTTGGACTGCAAGGAGATTCAACCAGTCCATCCTAAAGGAGACCAGTCCTGGACATTCATTTGAAAGACTGATGCTGAGGCTGAAACTCCAATACTTTGGCCACCACATGTGAAGAGTTGACTCTTTGGAAAAGACTTTGATGCTGGAGGGATTGGGGGCAGGAGGAGAAGGGGACAACAAGGATGAGATGGCTGGATACTATCACCGACTCAATGCACATGAGTTTGGGTTAACTTCGGGAGTTGGTGATGGACAGGGAGGCCTGGAGTGCTGCAATTCGTGGGGTTGCTGAATCGGACACGACTGAGCGACTGAAGTGAACTGAACTGAGTAGTTATATAACATCCATCTGAAGACTGTCAGAGGGGTACTCTTGAGCCCTCTTCTGATGTTTATGTCAGAAGTTTTCTCTATCTCTTTTGTATTTTAATAAAACTTTATTATATAAAAGCTCTCAGGGATCAAGCCTCATCACTGGCCCTGGATTGAATTCTTCTCCTCCAGAGGCAAGAATCCCGGCATTTTCATGGCTCAGCAGCAACCTTTTGGTACCATTACTGAGTAGTATATATGGTGGTCTTTTCTAAGGCTCATTGTCTCTGGGTAATGGAGCACCTGGTATAGTTATTGAATCCTGTGNGCCTCATCACTGGCCCTGGATTGAATTCTTCTCCTCCAGAGGCAAGAATCCCGGCATTTTCATGGCTCAGCAGCAACCTTTTGGTACCATTACTGAGTAGTATATATGGTGGTCTTTTCTAAGGCTCATTGTCTCTGGGTAATGGAGCACCTGGTATAGTTATTGAATCCTGTGATCACTATCCTTTTGCCCCAATTCTTTTACTGTGAAGTAGGATCCTTGGTCAGAGGTAATAACGTGTGGAATATATTAGATTGAATGAGGCATTCAGTAGGCTTATGTATATTGTTTGCGGCATCACTGTGGGTAGGAAAGACAAATCTATATGCAGAATATGTGTGTGTTCCAACAGAAATAAATTACTACTTATTCTGTTATCAAAGGTATATAACAAGCAACATTTTGCCAGGTAGCAGACAGTTTTCCCTAGATATAGCATCATGTTAGAGCTCAGCTTGATTTGTTCTCTGCTGGTAAGCAGAGTGCTGTGGCTAGGAAATATAACATTTATTCCCTATGTTCATGTAGCTAGCTGGAAATCAGGAATTCTATTACTAAGGAAGATGTCACAAAGCAACTTGTAGACTTTGCAACAATGCTGAATCCGGTTATGCAGATATAAACCTAATCTGTTTAAATCCAAATTATTTTAACAATAGAACTGAAACTTATAAAGCAGTATAAATTAAATGTTTACATAACTTTATTGAGCAATAGTGCTAGGTCATTTCACATACTATCTTACCGGATTTTCACAGTAGTCCATAAAGCTTGTTCTAATATAGGCATTTAAAAGGTTAAGATATTTTAAAGTTATTTTCTATGATCAGAGGTTTAGAACTAGAAAACAAGTCCAGTACTTTTCACACTCTATCACTATTTCTTAAACAGAGATACTGCTTGATTTATTATGTGGTTGAACTGATTGGCTAAAATTTATTAAATATTTACAATGTGCCACACACTGTTGTACCAAGTACGAGGTTAGCATATTATATAGTTTCTCATTCCATTTTCTTACTAACCATGTGGAATACATATGTTATTATCTCCATTTTGTAGTTGACAAAATTCTGGCTTAAAGAGTTTAAGCAATATAACCAAGATCACATAGCTAGTAAGCAAAATTCAACTTCAAGGCCATAGGACACACACAGCTAAATGCACACAATTCTCCCTTTGGAAGTAAGATAAATGGGAACCAAGTAACAGCTTAGACACTGGCATAATTTGTTTCAAAAGTTAGGAAAATGTAAATCAGGGATGTTACTGAAAGAAATACCCATTTTACATGAAGAATTATACACAAAATATTTTTAAAAAAATTAAATAAGAACTCNCATAGCTAGTAAGCAAAATTCAACTTCAAGGCCATAGGACACACACAGCTAAATACACACAATTCTCCCTTTGGAAGTAAGATAAATGGGAACCAAGTAACAGCTTAGACACTGGCATAATTTGTTTCAAAAGTTAGGAAAATGTAAATCAGGGATGTTACTGAAAGAAATACCCATTTTACATGAAGAATTATACACAAAATATTTTTAAAAAAATTAAATAAGAACTCAATATAATTTATGTCTTACAAAAATATTGAAGCATGTAAGTAAGTAGTAAGTTCTTTTTAAATCTAATTCGCTACTATGGAAAATGAACATCAGACATCATATATTGTCACTCTAAAGACGAAAGGCATTCAAGTTTATATAAAAATATATTTATAAAAGTCTGTTTAATAACCACTTCATGACCTAGATTTATGCTCCATAAACAACTGAGAACTGACATTTAAATCAGATACTTGTGTTGAGAATTATGATTTTTTAAATAATTCAACATCATTTCTATAAAAGCAAATTTTAAATATTCTGACTTATTTTAGGAGGTCTTAAATGATTAAGAAAATCTTCCAGTATCTTATTGTGATCTAATGTAGAAAAAAATTCATGTATAATTCAGATCAGAGCAAATATTTCATTCAAAGGAAAAAAAAGTCAGCATTGCAGCACTTTGAGAATAGTAAAATGCTTAGTTTCCATGGAATGTGTTTGACAGTAAGATTTTTTAAAAGATCTAAGAGTCTGACCTTTATCCCCCGCCCCACAACTAAGTAGGTTTTTAAAATGAGCACATCTGGTTTATGTTTCTAAACCTCTGGCCTTTAAAAGCTTTGTTCCAATTCACACAAAATACCATTCAGGATTGCTTGACATAATGACCCTTCCCTGTAGGTGGTTAGGTGAATAAAGTGATTAAATGGAATCAGGAATTTAACAGATATGTAGCAAGTTAATTTTTGCATCCTGAAAGGATTTGTAAACAGTTATTGTTTATGGACATATCTTAAGTGATTTTTACTTTCTTAATGTTTTAATTATATTGTTTATCAAGAACCAAATTTGTCTTTTTTTGGTAAGTAATCACACTAGCACTCTTATCTGGTAATTTAGAACAAAGCACATAGTGGTAAAAACTGAAGGTTTTTTATTTTATTTCAAAGCTCCAATACTGTCACCAGTTGGGGGGGGGGGAAGCCACTGAAAAGGTAGTCAGGTTGGCTCCATAAATTCAGATAGCCGTTCAACATTTAACAAACTCTTTGGTACTCAATTGAGTTAAACACTAAATGGTGCATTGACAAGGAAGATTTCATTTCTATGAGGTCCACTAATAAAATGCTCAGAGTTATTTGTGTAGAGTGTAATTCCTTCTGACTGTGCCTTCCATTTGCCTGGAGGACATACCAGTTTAAAAATGTTCAGCACACTACACCATGCATAACAGGTAATCTGCCTAATTAAGTCCTATAAGAATGTTCTAAGTAAAAGGCTGAAAAGCTCTGGTAACCTCTGCTTCACCCTCCCCATGCACCAGAGCTTCTGAGATTGAGAAACTCCAGCCATTAACTCAAGTGTTTACACTTGAAGCTCAAATTCTACTTTGCCAGAATGGCTCATTTCACATTTTACAAATCTGTTTTCTCATTTGTAGGCAAAAAGAGTCTGTCAATTTTTTATGTTATAATTCTCAACTTGTTCTGATAGGGAATGATCTAACTCATAACTGCAATTCATATTGCAAAAATCATGCTGGGAGTGGGACTGCTATATTCAGAGACCTAACAATATTTACATCCATGTTTTGAGTGAATTCATTTAGCATGTTTCAATGAATTATTAATTATGACCAACAATAAAATATTAGTTTGCTTAGATGCACAGCAATAGGAAAGATGCCCAAGAGAAATTTATCTGACAGCTCAAAACAAAATGGCCAAATCCACTCGTAGGTTACACATCCAACACAGCATGAAGTATATTTGCCCATCAAATGCACTCAGTGAATGTTTTTCTCAACTTGTCAATGTTTTATCAAGAGAATAAAAGCCAAACTTTAGGACTCAGATACAGAAACATCAATTTAGTGATTAAAGGTAAAGCACAATAGACAAATAATAAGGGTTTTGGAAAACGCTTCAACTGTACTAGAAATTGATAATGATGATTTTCATTTAATATCAATATGGGTAGAATCATACTACATACACTGACGTAGAGATTATACGTTATTGAATTACACTTTATTAAATTTATGTCGATTGTCAAATAATATTCACTACCTCTTAACATGCTCCCTTATAATCATCTTTTGATCTACCGAAAAAATCCTGAGAAACCTCATACTATTCACCAAATTGTCTTTTTTTCTCTTTTATTACACACATTGGACTGATTGCAAAATCAGTGCTACTTATTTATTCTACATACATCTTTCATTTTTTCTTTCTTTATTTAGACAAATGGCTTCAAACCTGACTGTTTCTGGATTTTTTTCCTCAGCTGTATTACTAGGTCAGTAATAAACCTTCCAGTCTGTTGGTTGGCAGCTGTCTTAGCGATATTTCAGAAGGCATGGGGGGTACCAGCTAGTTACCGGTAGAACTCAAACCACGTCATTTGCATTGCCAGCATCTAATGACGCATTATTAGTTTTTCAGACCCAGAAAGAATGGTAAGGACCTAGAGATGATGGGCCCCAGAGAAAGCTGATGTTAGTCTGCTAAATATATTCATACTCAATTTTAGACCCAAATTTTCAGAGCCAGACTTTGTAGCCTGGAAGAGCTGGATTTAATTTCTTGCTGTGCAGGAACCTTGGGGGAAGCTAGTTAATTCGTATGCCTCAGTTTCTTCACCTGAAATAATAATACTTATGATGTTTTTTTCCAGTAGTCATGTATGGATGTGAGAATTGGACTATAAAGAAAGCTGAGAACTGAAGAATTGATGCTTTTGAACTGTGGTGTTGGAGAAGACTCTGAGAGTCCCTTGGACTGCAAGGAGATTGAACTAGTCCATTCCAAAGGAAACCAGTCCTGAATATTCATTGGAAGGACTGATACTAAAGCTGAAACTCCAATATTTTGGTTACCTGATATGAAGAACTGACTCATTGGAAAAGACCCTGATGCTGGGAAAGATTGAAGGTGGGAGGAGAGGGGAACAACAGGGGATGAGATGGTTGGATGGCATCACCAACTCAATGGACATGAGTTTGAGTAAACTCTGGGAATTGCTGATGGACAGGGAGGCCGGGCATGCTGCAGTCCCTGGGGATACAAAGAGTCGGACTTGACGAAGTGATTGAACTGAACTGAATCATGTAGGTCCATTCAGAGGACTGAGGAAATGTTTGTGGAATGTTTAAAAAATAGACACACAGGCATAGGCAGTGCTAACAAAGAGTAATTATAGTTAGATCAACTCAGAAGTTCTGTAATCACCCTTTATGTCAAAATAGTCCTCTCTCATTATGACTTGCCATTATACCATTTTCAGATATTCACAAACCAGTCATGATCTTGAAGTCTGCACTTCAAAACAGGTATGCTCCATTTTTACTTATCTCCAACTACTGCTCGTAATTTTACTTTTCCCCCTCATTTCAATAATCTTATGTAAAAAGTCTTTGAACAGAAATTAGAGACTCTAAAATGAATGCTAGGATNCTCTCTCATTATGACTTGCCATTATACCATTTTCAGATATTCACAAACCAGTCATGATCTTGAAGTCTGCACTTCAAAACAGGTATGCTCCATTTTTACTTATCTCCAACTACTGCTCGTAATTTTACTTTTCCCCCTCATTTCAATAATCTTATGTAAAAAGTCTTTGAACAGAAATTAGAGACTCTAAAATGAATGCTAGGATTTTTTAACCTTAATTTTTCTTTTTTTTGCTATTTTAAAATAAAGTCTGAGTTTTCACATAAATATTGAATTTAAATATTTTCTCTCAAATAAGGTCTTCTCTTAAAAAAAAAAAAAAACCAACAAAGTTAGGTAGTATTTGGCTTATGTTAGACTCACGGCAAAAATCAGTTGGATGGTTTTCCTCTTTCATATTTATCTGTCATAATTCAAACTGTTTCCCACTTCTCTGGTACCTGTGTGCCCCTTATAGGCATTTAACTTTGTGTTCTCTGCCTTAGAATCTTGTCCTAAGGCTAAATTATAAGTCTAAAATTGCTTGTGTACTAGGGTTTACTTTTCTGTCTTCCTCCTTATTTTGAAAGGTAACCCCACCATTATTTAATTAATTCTTGTGGTAACTTTTACAACTAACCTCTCTTAACTTTNATTTATCTGTCATAATTCAAACTGTTTCCCACTTCTCTGGTACCTGTGTGCCCCTTATAGGCATTTAACTTTGTGTTCTCTGCCTTAGAATCTTGTCCTAAGGCTAAATTATAAGTCTAAAATTGCTTGTGTACTAGGGTTTACTTTTCTGTCTTCCTCCTTATTTTGAAAGGTAACCCCACCATTATTTAATTAATTCTTGTGGTAACTTTTACAACTAACCTCTCTTAACTTTCCATTAAGTACTTTTATTTTATCCTCTGTCATATCTTTATACATATCTGTGTGTATATACATATATAAATATATAAATGTGTGCTTATATATTTGGTGTTGTTTAATCATTAAGTCATGTCCAACTCTGCAACCCCATGGATTACAGCACGCTAGGCTTCTCTGTCCTTCACCATCTCTGAGTTTGCTCAAACTTATATCCTTTCAGACAGTGATGCCATCCAACCATCTCATCCTCTGTTGCCCCTTTCTCCTCTTGCCCTCAGTCTTCCTCAGCATCAGGGTCTTTTCCAATGTGTAGGAGACCAAAGTATTGAAACTTCAGCTTCAGCATCAGTCCTTTCAATGAATATTCAGGGTTGATTTCCTTTAGGATTGACTGGTTTGATCTCCTTGCAGTCCAAGGGACTCTCAAGAGTCTTCTCCAGCATTTCTTTATGGTCCAAACTCTCCATACATGACTACTGGGGGAAAAAATATATATATAATTCTTAGCTTCTAAAATTCAATTAAAATATACATTAAGTGCTGGCTGTGAAAAAAAATGAATACTATGGTTACATAAAAGATGATGTGATTTAAAGAAAGACAAATACAACACAGGACTATTCTTAATGGGGAGAAAAGCAAGTGTGAAGTAGAATTTTATTACAAGACTAAATGTGCTGTGATAAAACAGTGACACCAACAGGAACACTGGAAGAACAGAGAATAAACCTCATGGTAGCATGAAAGTGGTACCTGGATTCAGTGACACTTGGGCCAAGCCTGGAAAAGTAGCACTAATTTGCAGAAAAAATAAAAGAGCTGGCAAAGCAAAGGAAAGAACAGATTAAAGTATGGAGTTACACATGTAAGAGGTCATTGTTGTTTTGGAGATCGGGATGTAATGAGGAAGCAGATGGAGGATAGTGGCAGATAATTATATTAAGAATATTTCAACCAGAATGGCTCTTTGCTTGACTGCTCGGCCACAGAGGACTTGATTTTGAAGACAACATTCAGCCACTCAGGAAGGTTTTTGAACAAAATAGTTACATAAGTTTCATTCTACTTTCTGTAATAAGATACTATAAGCATAAGATATCAATGAACAGGATAAAGATAACTGAACCTTGTCCAATATAAATTTCCACTGTTGTAGAGACAGACTTCTACCACCCAGCTTGAAAGATGGCCATCCTTCTCAAGCTGCGAGAAACTGGAAAAGGTAAGAACTTGGAATGTCAGGGACAGGCATAATGCTAAAGGTTGACTTTTGGTTTTGTTCTGTAACTTACAAGATCTGCAATAAGAATTCACTCTAATGTCAATGCTGGATGTGAATGTCCCACAGTCCAGTTCCTGTCATCCAGGTTAGATTGCCAGTTATTCTGTGCCACACAAGATCAGACAGGGCTCTTCAATAAACTCTTTCCAAACTTGATCATTTGTTCTCTATTTTTACTTTTAATTATCTGACTTCCAGTTCATCCTGTTTACAAAATGTTTAAAATGTTGTGATAAGGTATTAATATGTGTCCCTCTTCATTATCTAAAAAAATATCTCCCTTTTCAAGATCACAAAAAATATAATTATTTATACATTTTGTCTCTCTTGGCATTAGAATTTTCAGGCTCAGTATTATTTATAAACATTGCACTAAAAATAAAAATACTTTACTTTCAAGGTTACTATAAGGGGTTTTTTCCAAGTTACTATGAACAAGTAATCTAGTATAACTGGGTTATGCTTTTTTATTGTAAATTAGAAAGACTAAAGAGCACAACTGGGAAGTGAGATATTCTAAAAGTGATTAATTTATTTGCATAGCTGCAGATGTATTTATTATCCTTGATTTACATCTTTTTTATTTTACTTCTAATATCAGAATATAAAGTAATTTTTATTTTTGATAAAATATTTTAACTTATTTGAAAAAACAGTTACATGCCCTTGATATCTTTGTTTAATGTCATCCTTATTATCCATGTGTTAGTTCTGCTTTACATGTGAGATTATTTTATAAATCTTCATGATTGAGATCCTAAAGAAATTCACTTTTTATGAATTTTTTAAAGGGAAAGCAATGATTCCTTTATAGTTCAAAATATTAAGATATTCGGCCTTCTTCATTCTAATCCCCATCATTGACCAGTCATGGTTAAGAAAACTTCATCCTCACGAAAAAATCTACAGCACAGTTAAAGCTATTATAATTATGGAAAGAGTTAATTAAATTAGAATTCAAGATATACTGAGTTATTGGTATAACTCAATAATTACTTAGCTATGAGGCATCCCTGAAGAGCATGCTTTTTTTATCCTATTATATGGCCACTCCATAAAATATATATGCACTTGAGGACATAATAATCTTTTTCTATCTGGGAAGAAGTTACTATTCTTTATTGAGAACTGTGGACACCTCTAGTTATCTAGAATGGTGAAGTTTACCATCCTTGTTTCTTACCTTGCTTCTTTACCTTGTTATGTGAGTTTTTGTTTGGTTTTCTACTCTTTACAAGTATGCATTATGTTTGGTTTATACATTAGTAGCAAGACACCATCATTCTTAACATATTACCCTATAACTATCATGTTTTAAATATCACAGACATTTGGACCCACTAGAATATTAATTTCAGGGAAGAGAGTCATAATCTTTCTAAGTCACTAGCATATCACTGGTATTTTAAATGTATTTTTCTTTATACCACTTCAGCAAAAGAAGAGGACATGATGTCTCATTTCTTTCACTTATGGATAAATGTCTAGGTCCTTTATTTAGCCTCTAGTGACACTTGAGATCTTTTACGACATAACACTTGAGGAGGGATTGGGGTACCTTATTACAGTATGGAGGTTGTAGAAGCCTCATCTCACTAATCAGCCTTTGTCAGGGTGGATTTTGATGGGACGATATTTTTTCTGAAGTGTTTGGATGGAAGTGAGTGGGCTAAATGTGATCTGTTATATTGCTGGACTGCTCATTACCTGAACATTTGGTTAGAGCACAATGTTGTTTTTGTTTTCCTTTTCCTTTTTTTTGGTCTTCAACCATTGGTGTGTCTAGGCTGTCAGCTTCAACTCTTAAGTCTGGGATACATGAAGCAAGAAGAAAACAAAACAAAGTCATCACTGTCTTGTTTCTTGAGTCCCAAGTTCCCCAGCCAGCCTTCTACCTTCTTTCTCTCTTTCAGAGTTGTCTTACGTTTGTTTTACATATAATGCTCATGGCTTAGAATTATACCTTGGAGGATAGAGAAAAGTATGCTACTCCATTTTTCAAACACTTGGGACATAAACAATATACTTCTAAACAACCTTGGGTCAAAGAGAAAATATTAAAAATAAAATACAATAAACATGAATAAACCTACTTGAGTCACTGACAAGACAGTATGTGGCAGTTGTCTCAAAGATATCTGAATCTACCAATAGCCTAAGATTTAGGTCTGCAACCAAGAGATACTGTTTCTGAAAAGGATACTGAAAGCTACCTCTGTCTGATAGCCGATGTCAAAACGTGATTGCTAATGGAAATTATAGCCAACAGAAATCACCACAGAAAACTGTAAGCTTGTTTCCTGGATAACCAGAGAAGCATAGCCTTTTTTTTTTTTTTTTGTATGCAGTTTACTCAGAAAAAGTGTATGAGCTTGAGCTTGGAAGTGTTGCAGACTCAGTACTAAATATATATATTAGTAGTGTTGATAGTAGTGTTGATATCAAGTGTTACTTGATAGTGTTGAAGGCCTAGAATTCATTCATAGTCTAGACGCCTACACATTAAAATATGATTTATAACCAAGTTGATCATGATATTCATCACAGATATCTAAAATAAGACATTGTTTTATATGCCCCTGAACTTTTCAGCAATACATTATATATTAAATTTTTATTTGTTTTAAAATTAATTTATGAATTCTAACTTCTCTCTGCAATGTATAGATTATCATATAAGGACTGTTTTTCTCAATTGATATACCTTAGAGCTTCCTTTCCTATAGATTTACATATTGCAGAAAGAGTTTAGTAAGCTCCAGTTTCCAGAAATGTTCTGAACTTCTTTTGAGGAAAACTGACTGCCCAAAGTCCTGCAACCTTGCAATAGATAAGTAAAGCAAACAGAATTATAATGACATGAATAGCTCTGTCTATATCACTACTTTCTGCACCAAATCACTCTTTTGCCAGCCATAACTGTTTGGACCAAGAATAGAGATTGATTGAATAAAAGAGGACATTCAATGCTTTGTGATTTCTAAACTAGCAAGAGATAAGATTTAATTGCTTGAGAATACAATTTTCTGGATGATATAGTAATAGAAGGTTGTCAATATATTAAGCTGCTACTGAATTTCAGGGACTATTGGTATGGATTGTTGACAATATTTACAGTTCAACTTTCTCTCTCTGAGAAAGTTTAAATCCCAGAGCTGATGGCCAGGGAAGGGCAATGACTACTTAAGTCACTGCAATCCCAGGAGAAAAGGAAGAAAGCCTCGGCCTATTCTCCCTGTTCTATAGTTTTTTTCATTCAACTAAGTAGATAGATAAAACAAACAAAATTATAATGACTTGAGTTATCAACTTTATAGACCTGTCCAGAGACAGCCATAGAGGTAAGACTTTTGTGACATCTCCAGTGTTGCCAAGTGTGCATGTTTCAATTTAGATATTTATACAAAATAAATATCCTGGGCCATATTCTTTGGCATTTGCTTATTTACTACTTCCTTAGTGCTAACCCTAAAGCTATTTGACTTTATTTTCAAATATGTGCAAATTACAACATACTGTTTAGGGATAGAGCAAGTTTTTACTTTCTGCTGTATTTTATGGAGAACAATCAAAATTAAATTATGACAAAACCAATACAGTACTGTAAAGTAAAATAAAGTAAAAATAAAAATTAAAAAAATTAAATTATTTTTTGTCTTTTATTGCCTTTATGCTGCTGTTTTCTGATTTTACACTTACTCTTCTTCAAAAGTTATCTGCTTATTTTTCTGATGCTATTTAGGTATCAACACCCTAATATATTTTATTATTAACCTTATTCTCCATCACTGAGATTAAGGAATCTATTCAGTATAAATAAAAGCAATATGTATGTTGTTGCTGCTGCTGCTGCTGCTAAGCCGCTTCAGTCATGTTTGACTCTGTGCAACCCCGTAAATGGCAGCCCACCAGGCTCCCCCGTCCCTGGGATTCTCCAGGCAAGAACATTGGAGTGGGTTGCCATTTCCTTCTCCAGTGCATGACAGTGAAAAGTGAAAGTGAAGTCACTCAGTCGTGTCCGACTCTTAGCGACCCCATGGACTGCAGCCTACCAGGCTCCTCCATCCATGGGATTCTCCAGGCAAGAGTACTGGAGTGGGGTGCCATTGCCATCTCCGAATATGTATGTTAGGAAAGGAAAATTTAAGACCATTTGTTTAGCTTTCCCTTCCATTCAGATGTCCTATTGAAAGCTCCTGCAATATGGAAATTCACGAGATCTTTGCAATAAGAACCTAAGTGAGGCCTTTGTTTCTTGCATCCAAAAAGGGTTTATCTCATGCAATTCTTAATTCGATTAAGATACCCTCATCCTTTTCTGTTAGAACTTTATGATTCTGTTTATGAAAATAGGAGACTTACTATGAATGATTCTGCTGGTAAAATTCTCCCTCTAATCATTAATGATACCTACATTTTATGAGTATAAGACTACTGTTTGCCTCTAGAATTTCTTATACTTTGTTGATGCTAGTATAATTCATATTGATTCCAACTAAATTATATCATCAAAATATTCATATAACATATGTCTTTGAAATACTCAATTATTTCTCTAAATATGGCTGAATACTATTTCAGAGTATTTGTGTTTAATTCTTCTGTCTTCTTTTTTTTTTCTTTTCTGTTTCTAAGTCAGTTAATTGGCTCTGTGCTTCATGCCCTTTGAAGAGGAGAGAGATGTAATGACATTGAATGCAGTGGTAACCTATAAAATGTCTTAGAATTTGTTTTCTAATAATCCTACTATGTGGAAAAATATCAGGTCGGAGAAAAAAAATGTCTTGGAAAAGCAGAAGAGATAAAATTGTGTCTCTAAGTGTCAGAAGGCATTTCCTTAGCTATGGGAAAGAGAGATGTATAGACTCTGGAAACGGAGGAAACAAGGCCCTATTTTCTGACACTGTCCTGGTGGAAGCAGGGAGAGCCCAGAGATGTAAAGTTCCAGAAGACATCTCTGGATGTAGTAACAGAGGCATTAACAATTCCGCTTCACATATGATCACCATATCCCAAGTGTCACCATATGGTGTCAAGTCAACAAATTTCCCAGGTCTGATGGACAAGGAAAATAAGTAAATGGAAAATCCTTGCAGTCAAGTTTATACAGTGTTGACTGATGAACAGAGAGTACCTCACTCTACCAAACCACGTGAATTCAATGTAAGATTCCAGAATCTTGAACATGTTGTCAAGTTGAGGACTGTATAGAAGTTCCAACACTAACATTATATTTGTCCCATTTAATGAAATGTAGTCTAGATAGCAAAACTCAAGTTTAATTTAGAAAATTAAAAAAATACATTTTCCTCATATCTTATTTTTTTAGTTATTATGCAAATTCTCAGAAACCAGTTACATTCATACTATAAAGTATAACTCTAATTTAAAATATGTCATACTATTTAGATTTTTTAATACATGATTTATTCATATTTTTCATGGGAACTGTAGGGAGTATTTAAAATAGCTATTATCTTTTATCCATGTTTACAGGGATAACATCACTTTAAAGATGACAAATCTTAAGCCAAGAGTATTGTTTTGTTATGTGTATGTATTTGTGTAAAATCTGGAATTAAGGCCTAGAGTTATGAGTTGATTTTTGAAAAATGAGTTCTTAAGAAAGATATAATACTTAAAATGTCTAGCAATTTCAAAGAGCATCTTAGATTCTATGGTATTTCTTAGATTTCAAAAGTTCAACAGTTTATAGTCTCTTGTATTCCTTTCCTCTCATGAGACTAAATGTTTTGGAGAAATGACCTTTTAATGTGGTAAATTGAGATCTAACTACTAATTACTAATTGTTATTGCAATTCTTGACCTGATCTCTAGAAGTGGAAATCATATCCTTGTCTCTGGAGTGTAACCAGATCTAATAGACAGCTTCTGAGTTGACACAGAATATATTGGCCATTGAGTGACTTTTAGAGTGTTACCTTAACGTACAGCAATGAATGTAATGTGTTTTGAAGCTCAAACTAGGTGCATGTACTTTCCTTTTCACTGATAGCAGTTAAGTTCAAAATTTCTCTATTCCTTTATTTAAAGTGAAGAAGCAAATTAGAGGAAAAAAGTATATGAAAGTCCCCTATTGGTACATTTTTAATAGCTTCAAGCTGTTAACTGCTACATTGTATCTAGATGTGAGCTGGCAGATGTTATGGTTAACTGATTAGCACAGAACCTCTCTTGACATATAGACATTTTTCTGTTACTCGTATCAGCCATGAAAATATATTTCCAAGCAATTAAGCCTTAACTCCTGCTGGTTTGGAAGCCATGAACCTTCAAATTCCCATGCAAATTATTCAGCACCTACCACTGGTGGAAAAAAAAAATACAACTTCATTAGTAAAAGTCACAAAGAAATCTATTGATAAGTTTCTTTAACATGGGAAAAATGTAAAAGTGTTCAGATGGTAAATTAGCCACACAACTCCAAAATGACCTCACTTTCTTTTTTCATAACTCTAAGGATTTACTTTATGAGGTCTTAAGTTTAACAACATACTTCAAGAAGAATGTGGACAGCAAAATAAATATATGAAAGGTTATATGTAGGGGAGCAGGGAGAAAACTAGGGCAAAGGAAGTAGTTTTATAATAACAAAACTGTGTAGTTTCAACTTTTTTCAAGGTTCTATAGGAACTAAATATCCACATAAAATTGGAACAATTGAATATTAAGCAAGGAGACATAATGTTTGCCAGTCAGTCCTCTCTATGCTTATGGACAATACCTGTTTCCCTTTCTCACTGTCTCAGAAGTGGATTAAGCCCCATGGAAATGTTTGCAAATGAATCTGTTTTCTTATCTCTAGAAAGAAATAGAACAGGAGGGTAAAGTGAGCTGAGAATGGAGAAAAGTTCTCCTAAGTAATAATTTTGTGAAGCATTGGAGGATACTATTGAGATACGTGTTTTATTCTAGAAAATTTTATTACTCTAGAAAATTATTCTAGAAAATTTTTTTCAGTGTCTTATGAATCAACTTCTTTCAATACCCTATAAATAGATTTGCATCTACAAAGTTAGCATTGTACTTTGAAAACATATGTAATAATGTTTGATGAGTTGGACTTCACAACAAAGTAATGGAAATTGAAGCATATAACTTTAACAGTTATTGATAGTAAAATGATCTCACTGATATTTTCTGATCATATTATATGCCTTAATAGTAATTTCCTATTTCATCCCATATGTCAGAAAATTTATATTTTTAAAGGAGGTCAAATCATTATAATGTAAAACCCTACATAAGCAGATGACCTACTCTGTTTTGTGGTTATGGTGTTTGTTTTGTTTTTACCCCTTTAAAAGCTCTACAGTAGACTTGCAAGCTGATAAGTAACATTATGTTAAACATTCTCATTTAGGTTTTAATTTTGAGCTTTAAGCTGTTAGTCCTTGTCCTTACAATAATGACATGTTATCACATTTTTATCTTTTTATGTGAAAATTTTAAACACAACAACTAAATTATTTCAAGAACTTCCTGGATAGATCTTTCAAGGGTAGAAAGAAGAATGAGCCAAGCAGAAGATCTCTAACAAAAATTCAACACTGGAATTATCTCTGCAGAAGAAATCTATGTGTTAAATGTACTTTCTCAATTGATTACTATAAATTATATTTACTACATCAGCATGGAAGTGATCCATGCTAGTGAGTTAATTGTTTATTATCAGGGTTGATCATAGCAGATTTAGAAAGTCACTAAAGTTTGTCATCTGTTGCCCGATTGTTGCTTTTATCCATGTCCTTTAAAAGTTTTGTAAAACTTTTTTTATTAAAACCTACCATAATTTTTTCTGTAGGACTTAAACATAACAAAGAGGCCAAGATTCTTCTTCAGGAACATAGAGTCTACGCATAGAGATAAAACAAATATACTAAATTTTAAGTAACAGCCCATCAATGAGCAAAATATGTGTTAAACAAGTAGTGGAGATAGTAAAAACTTAATGAGATCTCATTTCTACATAAATTGTTGGAGTAAAAACTTCACAGTGGAAATGGGATTTGAATTGGATTTTAGATGACAGTGAAGTTTCCCTTGAGAATAACTAATTTTAAGTATGTTTAAGGAAGGCAATAAGGGGCAAATGAATTAAATGTGACTCATTGTTATAGATAGTAATAAAGGAGAGTTACTTTGAAGCCTGATTGTGAAGGGCATTGAATATCAATTTAAAGTCTCAATATTTTCCTTATAAACAAAGAATACTACTCAACTGAGTCTGAAGAGTGATCTGACAAATATTTTTCCTCTCAAAATTAGTCTTCCAGAGAAGTTTGAAGAGGAGATGAAGGAAGGAGGAAAGTCTATGAAAATATTCTATGAATTACTAAGACTCTGAATTAGGAGAATGACAAGAAAAATGGAAAAGAAGAGATATATTGAAGAAGCTTATCTGAGAAGAATCTGTAAGACTACATTATTGAGTCTATATGAGCTAGACAAACTAGGCAACTATTCTGAGTTTATTATTCTGAGAACGATAATGACCTTAGAGATATAAAATGCATTTTATATAATAAGGTGTTTCTTCTGAGGTGCTGGAAATGTACATTTTGATCTGAGTTATGTTTACATAGGGCTTTCCTCATAGCTCAGCTGGTAAAGAATCCACCTGCAATGCAAGAAACCTGGGTTCAATCCCTGCGTTGGGAAGATCCCTTGTTTAAAAACAAACTCAGCAGAAAGTTCATGAGACTCAGTCTCAGATTCTAGAAGACCTCGGTTAATGTAGGAGGTCCTTGCTCCTATGGCTGGAGGAGCTCTTATGGCTGGTAGGCTCCTTTGCCTAACAAAATCTTAATTCCTTTACAATCTCTCATTTCTTGTTTCCTCAACCCCCTTGTGAACAGGAGAGAAGCAGTGGGTGCAATTGAACTCTGGAGAGGCTAGTTCTCGGTATGTCCCAAAGGCATTATCTGCTGAGCCGCAGTAGCTGTTACCCAAGCTGGTGGGAGTTCTTCTGTCCTTAATCTTCTTTGTGCCAAGGATCAGACCAATGAAAATTGTGAGCACATGTCCGGTATTTAACAGATTTTCTGGCAGTCTATTAAGAGGATTCCTTGGCACATTTTTCCCACTGCTTTTTCCTGCTGTCCTTCAGCTCCTCTCTCCTGGGACTTAAGCCTGGCCAAAACCCAGCACCTAACGAAGCTCAGGCTCTGATGTCTCATTGGAAAAATTCAGTGCGAGACACAGAGATAGGTAAGAGGTAGATTTGTTAGGATTCAGAAAGAAGTACACTCTGCAGGTGTGGGCCATTGTAGAGGGCACAGGTTTAGTCCGTGGAATTGGTCTGGCTAGATTCTGTGAGTGGGGTGAATTCATATGCTAATGAGTGGGAGGATCATCCCACCCATTGGGGAACCACCCACTCCTCTGTCTTTTGACAGTGACTTGGAGCTATCCTGCCACCTCTGGGTGTGTCATTTAGCTTACAGATTGGGGATTAAGGTTTATTTGATTTGACTTGTCATCTTGGCCATAAGGGTGTCATCTGCATATCTAAGGTTATTGATATTTCTCCCAGCAATCTTGATTCCAGTTTGTGCTTCTTCCAGCCCAGCATTTCTCATGATGTACTCTGCATAGAAGTTAAATAAGCAGGATGACAATATACAGCCTTGACATACTCCTTTTCCTATTTGGAACCTGTCTGTTATTCCATGTCTAGTTCTAACTGTTGCTTCCTGACCTGCATATAGGTTTCTCAAGAGGCAGGTAAGGTGGTCTGGTATTCCCATCTCTTTCAGAATTTTTCAGTTTATTGTGATCCACACAGTCAAAGGCTTTGGCATAGTCAATAAAGCAGAAATAGATATTTTTCTGGAACTCTCTTGCTTTTTCCATGATCCAGCAGATATTGGCAATTTGATCTCTGGTTCCTCTGTCTTTTCTAAAACCAGCTTGAACATTTGGAAGTTCACAGTTCACGTATTGCTGAATGCTGGCTTGGAGAATTTTGAGCATTACTTTACTAGCATGTGAGATGAGTGCAATTATGCGCCAGTTTGAGCATCCTTTGGCCTTGAATTTCTTTGGGATTGGAATGAAAACTGACCTTTTCCAGTCCTGTGGCTACTGTTGAGTTTTATAAATTTGCTGACATAATGAGTGTGGCACTTTCGCAACATCATTTTTCAGGTTTTGCAATGGGTCAACTGGAATTCCATCACCTCCACTAGCTTTGTTCGTAATGATGGTGTCTAAGGCCCACTTGACTTCACATTCCAGGATGTCTGGCTCTAAGCGGTTGATCACACCATCATGTTTATCTGGGTCATGAAGATTTTTTTGTACAGTTCTTCTGTGTATTCTTTCCNAGTCCTTGCTAAGAAACAATACAAGATCATTAGTACTTCTGTTTCTAAGTGATAATGGATAACAACTAATTTGCTTTAAGAATTTTGCTTAGGGAAATACTTTTCAAACTTATTTAAGGATTTGTTTTCAAATCTTTTCCCCAATAAAAACTTATTCAGTTAAAAGTTAAAACAGAGAATAATGGAGCTGTTCTACTTCCAGCAGGTGCTACAGGAGGGAAAGACTCCTTCCCCCTGGACATTGCTTCTCCTCAGTCATTTCTTGACATGGCACTTTGAAAACTGTGAAATTTTAGTGTTATGAATCAGCTTGAAAATGACTAGATGAGAGCTTTCTATAGGCATGACAAAGTTTTATTATTAAGATCATAAGTTGAGATCACCACAGCAATATCATTTCAAGAATTAAATCTTAAAGCTGTATATAAGGAAAATCTGTTTCTACAGATTTCATATATAGGGAATATATATAGTCCACATAAAATGTAAGGTTGATTTTAAAAAATGACAAAGGTAGGGTAACAGTTTTCATAGAATTTAAATGTTACAATATTTAGACCAACCCATTTTTACATTTAAAAATGAACTGAATTGTGAACAAAATATTCTGTGTATTTCCATATCTTTATTGTATTTAATAAACATGGATTCACTAGCTCCAGTCCCAGAAAGAAATCATTTCTATTTTCTCTAAGCCTTCGTCTTTTTCATCTTTCTGTGCTGCACCTTACAATAATAGCCTAATCATTCTCAACTCCTTTGGTATTTATTGCAAGGACATTAATTCTGATGGGCTCATTTAGTATTAATGTGGATGTCATAAGTACTTCAGTAGGAATAGGATTTCTACTGGAATTCAGCATTAATTAGCCAGGTCATTACTTCAAAGTGTTACTCTTTCCTTTTTGAATTGCTGCACTTCAGCATACTTCTTCCTGCAAAGTACATGTCTCTTTCTGTTAGAAGGAGCACTTTTAAGTACTTGAATCTACTAAGACAAAGTTGAGGAAATGAATAGGATACAATAGACAAGGTATGGTAACTACTACAAAACTGATTAATAGAAAGCTGATGTTTTAATTGAGTTTCTATGAGACCTACAATAGTTTGAACTGAATAGGGGATTTAATTGCACTTTACATTTCTCTGGAGGATAAGGAAACAATACCATAAATAAAAGATTCAAATAAGTCTTTTGGTTTTTCACACAGAGAAAATACACATCTAAAACTGTAACAGTTGGTATATTAATCAGGTACTATCTTGGATTAGAAATATTTGTATATTCATAACTGAAGATATTTTTAATGCTAAAAATACATTTTTAAATTTTGGGTATTTGTCTGAAGAAATATAAATTTCTTACTTTTTGTGATTTTATTGCATTATTCTAACAAGCTTTTAAATATCTTAGAATAGTTTTCATGTGCATCCAAGGTGCCAAGGTCAACCTACTACTCATTAAAATAACCAAGAAGTTTAACTTCTTAACCATATTACAGGACTTTCTACCTTTTCTATCTTTATGAAAAGGATTGACTTGATAAAATAGAAAATCATTTTAAACTTGTATAAATGGGAGGGCAAATTCACTTTTTTTCCCAGTGACCTCTCAGTAACTAATTCTTTAATCATTATGGCATTGTAGCAAATACCTTTTTAAAAATTCTCAATTTTATTCAAAGTGAGGATCACTTTTTCACTCTTCTCTAAGAATGTCATTTAGATTTCTAACTTAACTATGGGATTATAGCTTTAGTTTAAGAATAATTCCAAATCTCCTCTTTATAAAATCACTTGCTTCAGACCTACTGTCTAAGTTTTCTATGATATATCAATGTCCATGATTAAAGGAACTTGTCATTTCTAACAAGTGCTAATTATTCCTCTTTTGCCACGGAAAGATAAGATCAAATTTTTAAATCTACTGAAGTAAGACTAAACAATACAAAGGAACAAGGCTGGATAATAAAAAAGAAGTAAAAACATCAAGATCTTAGGGTACATTAAATATCTATATGGAAAAATATTTTGTCCTCTACTTTGCACCATAAACAAAAGTCAACTCCATATCTATTATATATATCTCTACAATCTAGACTGTTTTACAAAAAACTGTTAAGATTGTAGATGGCAATATTGGAAAGCTACTTTGTGATATAGAAGTCAGCAAATGTCTCTTAATCAGGTATGAAATTGCTAAATATGATTGAAAGTTGACAAGGAGGCTATATTAAAATAGAAATATCTGTTTAATAAAGAATACCATTACAATAATGAAAAGTCAACTTAACAAATGGAAGAAGACATTTTCAACATGTATATCTAACAAAGGATGACAAATCTATTAAGCCTTCTATGAATTCATATGAAAAAGGCAACCAACACAATTTTTTAAATAGGCAAAATATTTGAATAGACATTTCAGAAAAGATGATGTGCAAAACTCCATTGAATAGTTTTCAGGGAAATACGAATTAAAACCAGAAAATGATATACTTTCATGAGAATGGTTAAAAATAAAAGATGAAAAATGCCAAGTATAAGTGAGGATGTGGAAACTTTACAATGACAGGGGGCTATTTCAGAAAACTATTGACAGTACCTATCAAAACTATTTGACCTCAGAAAATTATTTGACAGTATCAATTAAAGCTGAAAGTACATCTAATCTACCTTGTTGTTATTCAGCCACACAGGCATGTTCGACTCTTCATGACCTTATGGACTGCAGGATGCCAGGCCTTCCTGCCCCTCACCATCTCCCAAAATTTGCCCAAGGTCATATCCATTGCATTGGTGATATATCCAGCTATTTCACCCTCTTATGCCCTCTTCTCCTTCTGCCCTCAATCATTCCCAGCATCATGGACTTTTCCAATAAGTCAGTTGTTTGCATCAGATGATCAAAATCCTGGAGTTTCAGCTTCAGCATCAGTCCTTGCAACAAGTATTCAGGGTTGATTTGCATTAAGATTGAGTGGTTTGGGCGATGGTCCCAAGTTGGCAGAANCCCTCTTATGCCCTCTTCTCCTTCTGCCCTCAATCATTCCCAGCATCATGGACTTTTCCAATAAGTCAGTTGTTTGCATCAGATGATCAAAATCCTGGAGTTTCAGCTTCAGCATCAGTCCTTGCAACAAGTATTCAGGGTTGATTTGCATTAAGATTGAGTGGTTTGGGCGATGGTCCCAAGTTGGCAGAAGAATAGGATGGGGAGACCACTTTCTCCCCCACAAATTCATCAAAAGATCATTTGAATGCTGAGCAACTTCCACAAAAATCTTCTGAATGCTGACAGAGAACACCAGGCACCCAGAAAGGCAGCCCTTTCCCTTTGAAAGGAGGTAGGACAAAATATAAAAGACAAAGAGAGAGACAAAAGAGTTAGGGATAAGACCCATCTTGGGGAGGGAGTCGTGAAGGAGAAGTTTCCAAACAGCAGGAAATCCTCTCACCGGTGGGTCTGCGGGGAGTTTTGAAATCTCAGAGGGCAACATAACCAGGAGGGGGGAAAACACACACACACACACACACACACACACACACACACACACACAGAATACACGCCTAACCGCAACTCCCAGCAGAGAAGTAACCCAGACGCTCATGTCCGCCGCTGGACAGAGAGGTTCAGGTTGTATGCTTAGGGTAAGGACTGGGCCTGAATGTCCTGAGGACAATCTGAGGGAGCTAACATGAGATAGAAACCTAACCTGGGGGATAGCCAGAGAGAGAGAGAGAAAAAAAAAAAGAGAGAGAGACGGAATTTTCCCGTGAAAGGCTCCAACCTAACGTGCAGCCAGGCCCACTCACAGAACAAAGGATTGAGCAAATACCAAAGGAGAGCTAGCTGGCTGCAGACTGGCCCCTCCCCCCGCCGGAGGCAGAGAGGCAAGTGTGCAAACAGCCAGAGCCAGAAGACAAGGGGCAATCTCAGCCTAGAGATGGCATCCTCCACCAAACTGTGAGCAGGCTCTCAGTTGCAAACCAAATCTTCCTGGGATCCTGGATGGTTGACATCTGAAAGGAGGGTCTAAGCCTGGGATCAGCTCCCCAAAGGAGATACACTGCTCACGTGAGACGGGGCTCTCATGGCACACCCAGAAAACTGAGAGGCAGTGACGGGGGGAGTTGAATAAGATGCACAACCCACATGAGATAGTCCGCTGGCTAAGCACCTGGTCTTCTGAGCTGCTTGGACCTGGGAAGGGCACAAAATGTATGCCCAACCAAGTCTGTGCCTTTGCGGAGTACCCAAGAAGCTGAACCTGAGCCTGGGCAGTTTAGACCTGGGAAGTGCACAAAATGCAGGGTCCACTTTGAACCATAACCCTGCAGAGCAACCTGGAGCCTGAACAGTGGAGACTGAGAAAGCACATGCAGCTGTGAGCTGGGGCAAACTCAGTATGGTC
Source organism: Neotragus moschatus (assembly GCA_006410615.1). Taxonomy (NCBI): domain Eukaryota; kingdom Metazoa; phylum Chordata; class Mammalia; order Artiodactyla; family Bovidae; genus Neotragus; species Neotragus moschatus. Next base: position 30,849 of record SJYA01000601.1, on the reverse strand, counting down.
CATACACTGTAAGCACTCCCCACACATGCCAGTGATATTTTGTTTGAAGTGTTCAAGTGTTCAACTGAACAACTGAGCCTAAATAAGTAGCCACCTTCTCCGCTTGGGTCGGGGCAGAACTTAGACACTGAAGAGACTTGCAAACAGAGGAAGCCAAAATAAACAAAGAAGAGGGAACCATTCTGGAAGTGACAGGTGCAACAGATTAAAACCCTATAGTTAACATTGACTAAGCATTGGAAAGGGCCTGTAGACCTTGAGAACAAGTATAAGCTGGAACAAGGGACTACCTGAAACTGAACTGGCCCTGCACTGCCCTCAACAGCTCCAGAGAAATTCCTAGATATATATTTTACTATTACCATTTTTTTTTAATTTTTAAGCTTTTTATTACTCCTTTAGTTTTCATTTTTATAACCTACTGCTGCTGTTGCTGCTGCTGCTAAGTCACTTCAGTCATGTCTGACTCTGTGCGACCCCATAGACGACAGCCCACCAGGCTCCCCAGACCCTAGGATTTGCCAGTCAAGTACACTGGAGTGTATAACCTACTATTACCTTGCAAAAAATATCCTATTTTTAAAGCAAATTTCATATATATATATTTTATAATTTTTGTGATTGATTTCATTTTGTATTTTTACCATTGTATTTTTGAGAGTCTAACCTCTACTAGATGTTTAATCTTTGCTTTTTGGTATTTGTTGTCAATTTTGTACCTTTAGGAATCTAATCTTCAGTACCCATTTTTGCTTAGGGGTGAGATTCCTGGCTTGATTGCTCTCTCACCTTGTAACTCTCCTTTTCTCCCTCAGATCACCAATATCTCCTCCCTCCCCCTTCTCTACTCTACTTAACTCTGTGAATTTCTCTGGGTGTTCCAGGCTGTGAAGAACACTTTGGGGACTGATTACTAGCTGTATTGGTCTTTCCCCTTTTGACTCCCCTCTCTTCTCTGGTCACCTCTATCTCCCTCCTCCCTCTTCTCTTCTCTTCTCTTTGTAACTCTGTGCACCTCTGACTGTTGCAGACTGTGGAGAGCACATAGGGAACTGCTTACTGGCTAGATTTCCCTCTCCCCTTTAGACTCCCCCTCTTCTCCTGCTGGTCACCTCTATCTCCCGCCTCCCTCTTCTCTTCTCCATGTAACTCTACGAACCTCTCTGTGTGTCCCTCACTATGGAGAATCTTTTCAACATTAGCCTGGATGTTTTATCATCTGTGCTGTATGGATGGAGACATCTTGAGGCTACTGTAAGAATAAGACTGAAAGCCAGAGGAAGGAGGCTTAAATCCAAAGCTTGAGAACACCAGAAAACTCCTGACTCCAGGGAATATTAATTGACAAGAGCTCATCCAAAAGCCTCCATGCCTACACTGAAACCAAGCTCCACCCAAGGGCCAACAAGTTCCAGAGCAAGACATACCACGCTAATTCTCCAGCAACACAAGAACACAGCCTTGAGCATTAAAATGAAGGCTGCCCAAAGTCATGCCAAACACATAGACACCCCAAAACTGGATATTTCATTGCACTCCAGAGAGAAGAGATCCANGACCCCATAGACGACAGCCCACCAGGCTCCCCAGACCCTAGGATTTGCCAGTCAAGTACACTGGAGTGTATAACCTACTATTACCTTGCAAAAAATATCCTATTTTTAAAGCAAATTTCATATATATATATTTTATAATTTTTGTGATTGATTTCATTTTGTATTTTTACCATTGTATTTTTGAGAGTCTAACCTCTACTAGATGTTTAATCTTTGCTTTTTGGTATTTGTTGTCAATTTTGTACCTTTAGGAATCTAATCTTCAGTACCCATTTTTGCTTAGGGGTGAGATTCCTGGCTTGATTGCTCTCTCACCTTGTAACTCTCCTTTTCTCCCTCAGATCACCAATATCTCCTCCCTCCCCCTTCTCTACTCTACTTAACTCTGTGAATTTCTCTGGGTGTTCCAGGCTGTGAAGAACACTTTGGGGACTGATTACTAGCTGTATTGGTCTTTCCCCTTTTGACTCCCCTCTCTTCTCTGGTCACCTCTATCTCCCTCCTCCCTCTTCTCTTCTCTTCTCTTTGTAACTCTGTGCACCTCTGACTGTTGCAGACTGTGGAGAGCACATAGGGAACTGCTTACTGGCTAGATTTCCCTCTCCCCTTTAGACTCCCCCTCTTCTCCTGCTGGTCACCTCTATCTCCCGCCTCCCTCTTCTCTTCTCCATGTAACTCTACGAACCTCTCTGTGTGTCCCTCACTATGGAGAATCTTTTCAACATTAGCCTGGATGTTTTATAGTCTGTGCTGTATGGATGGAGACATCTTGAGGCTACTGTAAGAATAAGACTGAAAGCCAGAGGAAGGAGGCTTAAATCCAAAGCTTGAGAACACCAGAAAACTCCTGACTCCAGGGAATATTAATTGACAAGAGCTCATCCAAAAGCCTCCATGCCTACACTGAAACCAAGCTCCACCCAAGAGCCAACAAGTTCCAGAGCAAGACATACCACGCTAATTCTCCAGCAACACAAGAACACAGCCTTGAGCATTAAAATGAAGGCTGCCCAAAGTCATGCCAAACACATAGACACCCCAAAACTGGATATTTCATTGCACTCCAGAGAGAAGAGATCCAGTTCCAACCACCAGAATACAGATGCAAGCTTCCCGACCCAGGAAACCTTGACAAGTCACTCTTCCAACCCTACCCATGGGGAGGAAGCTCCACTATAAAGAGAAACCACAAACTCTACAGAAAGGCCAACCCAAACACAGCAATCTAAACAAAATGAAAAGGCAGAAAAATATTCAGCAGGTAAAGGAACATGATAAACACACACCAAACTAAACAAAAGAGGAGGAGATATGGAGCCTACCTAAAAAAGAATTATGAATAATGATAATAGAGATGATCCAAAATATTGGGGAAAAAAATGGAGTTATAGATAAATAGACTAGAGACAAAGATTGAGAAGATGCAAGAAATGTTTGACAAGGACCTGGAAGAAATAAAAAATAATAATGAACAATGCAATAGCTGAGATCAAAAGCACTGTGGAGTGAACCACCAGTAGAATAACTGAGGCAGAAGATAGGATAAGTGAGGTGGAAGATAGAATGGTGGAAATAAATGAAGCAGAGGATAAAAAAGAAAAAAGAATTAAAAGAAATGATGACAACCTCGAAGACCTCTGGGACAATGTTAAACGCCCCAAACATTTGAATCCTAGGAGTTCCAGAAGAAGACAAAAAGGAAGGCCATAATAAAATACTTGAGGAGATAATAGTTGAAAACTTCCCTAAAAAGGGAAGGAAATAGTCACACAAGAAACCCAGAGAATCTCAAACAGGATAAACCCAAGGCAAAACACCCCAAGATACGTATTAATCAAATTAATGAGGATCAAACACAAAGAGCAAATATTAACAGTAGCAAGGGAAAAGCAACAAATAATACACAAGGGGATTCCCTTAAGAATAATAGCTCATCTTTCAATAGAAACTCTACAAGACGGAAGGGAATGGCAAGACATACTTAAAGTGAGAAAGAGAAAAGCCTATAATCCAGATTACTATCCCCAGCAAGGATCTCATTCAAATATGAAGGAGAAATTGAAAGCTTAACAGACAAGCAAAAGCCGAGAGAATTCAGCACTATCAAACCAGCTCTTCAACAAATGCTAAAGGATCTTCTCTAGACCAGAAACACAGAAAAAGTTTATAAACTCAAACCCAAAAGAGCAAAGTAAATGGCAACGGGATCATACATATCAATAATTACCTTAAATGTAAATGGGTCGACTGCCTAACCAAAAGACAAAGACTGGCTGAATGGATAAAAAAACAAAACCCCTATGTATGCTGTCTACAAGAGACCCACCTGAAAACGAGGGACACATACAGACTGAAAGTGAAGGGCTGGAAAAAGATATTCCATGCAAATAGAGACCAAAAGAAAGCAAAAGTAGCAACACTCATATCAGATAAAACAGACTTTGAAATAAAGGCAGTGAAAAGAGACAAAGAAGGATACTACATAATGTTCAAAGGATCAATCCAGAAGAAGATATAGCAATTATAAATATATATGCAGCCAACATAGGAGCACCACAATATATAAGGCAAATGTTAACAAGTATGAAAGGGGAAATTAACAGTAACACAATAATAGTGGGAGACTTTAGTACTCCACTCACACCTATGGATAGATCAACCAAATAGAAAATTGGCAAGGAAACAAAAACTTTAAATGATACAATGGAACAGTTAGAACTAATTGATATCTATAGGACATTTCACACACAAACAATGAATTTAATCTTTTTCTCAAGTGCACACGTAACATTCTTCAGGATAGATCACATCCTGGGCCATAAATCTAGCCTTGGTAAATTAAAAAAAAAATTGAAATCATTTCAAGAATCTTTTCTGAGCACTATGAAGTTAGATTAGATGCCAACTACAAGGGAAAAAAAACTATTAAAAATGCAAACATACGGAGGCTAAACAACGTGCTTTGGAATAACCCACAAATCAGAGAGGAAATCAAAAAAGAAATCAAAATATGCATAGAAACAAATGAAAATAAAAACGCACCAACCCAAAACGTATGGGAGTCTGTAAACACAGTGCTAAGAGGAAGGGTCATAGCAATACAAGCTTACTTCAAGAAACAAACAAACAAAAAAATAAAATTAATAACCTAACTTTACACCTAAAGCAACTAGAAAAGAAAGAAGTGAAGAACCCCAAGGATAGTAGAAGGACACAAATCATAAAAATTAGGGCAGAAATAAATGAAAAAGAAACAAAGGGGACTATAGCAAAAATCAACAAAACTAAAAGCTGATTCTTTGAGAAGATAAGTAAAATAGACAACCCATTAGCCAAACTCATCAAGTAAAAAAGAAAGAATCAAGTCAACAAAATTATAAATGAAAGTGGAGAAATCAAAAAAAGACAACACAGAAATACAAAGATCATAGGAGACTACTATCAGCAACTATATGACAAAAAAAAAAAAAAAAAGACAATTTGGAAGAAATGGATGAATTCTTAGAAAAGTATAACCTTCCAAAACTGAACCAGGAAGAAATAGAAAATCTTAACAGACCTATCACAAGCACAGAAATCAAAACCATAATCAGAATTCTTCCAACAAACAAAAGCCCAGGACCAGATGGATTCACAGGTGAATTCTATCAAAAACTTAAGAGAAGAGCTAACACCTATCCTACTCAAACTCTTCCAGAAAATTGCAGAGGAAGGTAAACTGCCAACTCATTCTATTAGGCCACCATCACCCTAATACCAAAACCAGACAAAGATGCCACAAAGAAAGAAAACTACAGGCCAATATCACTGATGAATGTAGATGCAAAAATCCTCAACGAAATTCTACCAAACAGAATCCAACGACATATCAAAAAGATTGTACATCATGACCACATGGGCTTTATCCCAGAGGTTGCAGGGATTCTTAATTAAGGAAGCAATTCCATTCACCATTGCAACAAAAAGAATGAAATACTTAGGAATATATCTACCTAAAGAAAGAAAGGACATAGATAAGGAAAACTATAAAACACTGATGAAAGAAATCAAAGAGGACACAAATAGATGGAGAAATATACCATGTTCNGGGATGGATTATACCAAGAATCATCCATACTTGATTTAGGTGATGAGATTCTGGATTTTTTGGAGATGACATGTTATTGAGATTGGTAGACTATTAACTAATACTATAATGAGTTGAGGACATTGAAGTGGGACTAATTATATTTGAGATGGATGAGAACCTTCTAGGGCCACAAGTTGGACACTTATGATATACAGTATAATGGTCACAAAGGCTGTCTATGCCCTATTCATCAGAACATGTGATTGGTACCATAAAGAGCAACAGGTTTTGCAGTGATGTTTAGGGTTAAAGACTTTGATATGGTGAGATTATTTCGGATTACTCAGGTGGGTATGATCTAATCACACAAGTTGTTAAAACTGGAAAAAATCTTCCTGGCTCTACTAAGAGAAATGATGGAACAAAAAGAGTGGATCAAGATAGTAGTGAGAGAAAGATTCCACACCCTGTCACTGGTTCTGAGATGTGAGGAGTATGTGCAAAGACCAGAGAGAGGATCATAGAATCACAGGAGTTTATGGCAGCCCTCAGGCTGACTGGCACCAGATAACTCAGTCCTACAATGATATGAAACTGAATTTTTCCAATACCTAAATGATCAAGAGAAAGATTATCCACTAGAACATACCAGAAGGAAGAAAGACCTAACACCATGTTGACCTTAGCCTGATAAGATATATGTCAGATTCCTGACATAAAGAACTAACAAATTTGTCTTGTTTAAACCAATAAGTTTGTGGTAACTTTTTATGGTATCATAGAAAATCAAAATAGTATGGCTAACTCTGTATTATATTTTTTTAAATCCATCTAGGTCTATATTCACAGATAAAGTTGTTTTAATTGATGTATTATGTTTTATCATCTGAGCCACCATACAAATAAATCATACTTTAGCAATTTCTGTCCTGATGGATATTTATATTGTTTCTAGTTTTTCTCTGTAACAATGTAGGAATAAACAAAACATCCTTCTTTCTATCTGCTACTAGTCAGTGTAAAATTTCTGGACAACATCTAGATAAATATAAGTATTGTATCATTAATCATATATATTTTAAATTTTATTTGAAATTCTCAATGCCTTCTAGAATTTTTCTACCAATTTTAATGTATGGTGATTATTGACATAGTTGATCCTTCCTGTATTCTTTTCCTACCCTTTGCTGAATTGATTCAGTTTTTATTTCCCCAACTCCCACCCTGTCCAATTTTGATTTCCAGTGATTAAGTGTTCAGTTCAGTTCAGTAGTTTAGTCGTGTCCAACTCTCTGCAACTCCATGGACTGCAGCACGCCAGGCTTCCATGTCCATCACCAACTCCCAGAGTTTACTCATGTCCATTGAATTGATGATGCCGTCCAACCACCTCATCCTCTGTTGTCCCCTTCTCTTCCTGCCATCAATCTTTCCCAGCATCAGGTCTTCTCTAATTAGTCAGTTCTTTGCGTCTGGTGGCCAAANGCAACTCCATGGACTGCAGCACGCCAGGCTTCCATGTCCATCACCAACTCCCAGAGTTTACTCATGTCCATTGAATTGATGATGCCGTCCAACCACCTCATCCTCTGTTGTCCCCTTCTCTTCCTGCCATCAATCTTTCCCAGCATCAGGTCTTCTCTAATTAGTCAGTTCTTTGCGTCTGGTGGCCAAAGTATTGGAGTTTCAGTTTCAACATCAATCCTTCCAATGAATATTCAGGACTGATTTCCTTCAGGATGAAATGATTGGATCTCCTTGCAGTCCAAGGGACTCTCAAGAGTCTTCTCCAACACTACAGTTCAAAAGCATCAATTCTTTGGTGCTCAGCTTTCTTCACAGTCCAACTCTCACATCCATACATGACCACTGGAAAAATCATAGCCTTGATTAGACAGACCTTTGTTGGCAAAATAATGTCTCTGCCTTTTAATATGCTGTCTAGGTTGGTCATAGCTTTTCTTCCAAGAAACAAGCACCTTTTAATTTCACGGCTGCAGTCACCATCTGCAGTGATTTTGGAGCCCCCAAAAATAAAGTCAGCCACTGTTTTCACTGTTTCCCCATCTATTTGCCATAAAATGTTGGGGCCAGATGCCATGATCTTTGTTTTCTGAATGTTGAGTTTTAAGCCAACTTTTTCACTCTTCTCTTTCACTTTCTTCAAGAGGCTCTTCAGTTCTTCTTCACTTTCTGCCATAAAGGTGATGTCATCTGCATATCTGAGGTTATTGATATTTCTTCCAGCAGTCTTGATTCCAGCTTGTGCTTCATGCAGCCCAGCATTTCGCATGATGTACTCTGCACATAAGTTAAACAAACAATGTGACAATATACAGCCTTTATGTGCTCCTTTCCCAATTTAGAAGCAGTCCATTGTTCCATGTCAGATTCTATTACTTCTTGACCTGGATACATATTTCTCATGAGGCAAGTCAGGTGGTCTGTTACTCCCATCTCTTTAAGAATTTTCCACAGTTTATTTTGATCCACACAGTCAAAGGCTTTGGTATAGTCAATAAAACAGAAATAGATGTTTTTCTGGAACTTTCTTGCTTTTTTGATGATCCAACGGATGTTGGCAATTTGATATGGGGCTACTCATAAATTTTAACATGCATACTAATTTAACAAAGGGGCTACTCATAAATTTTAACATGCATACTAATTTAACAAAGTCTACTTTTACCGTAAAATCTTACAAAATAATACAAGGACACTGCGATTGCTGTTTAGTCACTAAGTTGTGTCTGACTCTTTTCGACCCCATAGATTATAGCCTGCTAAGCTTCTCTGTAAGTGGGATTTCCCAGGCAGAAATACTCGAGTTGGTTGCTATTTCCTTCTCCAGGAGATCTGGACACAGGGACCAAACCTGTGTCTCCTGCTTGGCAGACATATTCTTTACCAGTGAGCCACCTAGAAAACTTTAAATTTGTTTTCCCATGCTATTTTCCCTGTTATTTAATTTTAGTTTCTTTTTGATTCTAAGCATTCCATTAGTTACTATTATGTATTTTTTAGTTAATTCTCGTTTAATTGTGCCAGCATTTTATAATTTATTTGTTAATCACTAATTGTTGCATAAACCAGTGGTGGAAGTCAAAGTCGCTCAGTCATGTCTGACTTTTTGCGACCCCATTGCTTATTCTCCAGGCCAGAATACTGAAACGGGTAGACTCTCCCTTATCCAGAGGATCTTCTCAACCCAGTTGTTGAACCCAGGTCTCCCACATTGCAGGCGAATTCTTTACCAGGTGAACCACAAGGGAAGCCCAAGAATACTGGAGTGGGTAGTCTATTTCTTCTTCAGTGGATCTTCCTGACCCAGCAATCAAACTGAGGTCTCCTGCATTGCAGGAGGATTCCTTACCAACTGCGCTATCAGGGAAGCCTGCACAAACCTACTTTCTTTTGTATTCAACTCCCTTCTTCTTAAAGTATATCCTTTAGTTATTCCTTAAGGCATGGCTTGCAAATAGTTCATTTGAATTGACATCTCTTTTACTCAGAACTTTAAAGGTATTATTCCCTTTCTTCAGGTTTTTATTTGTCCTGAGAATTCTGCCATAAGTCTAATTACTGTCTTCCTATTCAAAATCTTTATTATTTTTTGGTTTATTTTTAAGGTACATGAGGTCTTGCAAGTTTGCCATTATGTATTAGAGAGTGGAATGTTTTTGATCTTTCAAATCTGTTCAGGACTTAGAATGGCTTTATTAGTCTAAGAATTGTTGTATTTCTTGAACTCTGAAAAGAAAATGGCTAGCTACCATCATTAATTGAAACTCTGCTTCTTCACCATTGTTTCAACTTTCTCCATACAAAATGCCTATTAGCAAGCAGGACGTTCCCATTATACATATCATGCTCAACTTACCTTTCTTATTAGCTTCTTTCTGTTTTTTTTTTTTTTTTTCCTCATTGCATTCTAGGTGATTTCCTCAGATCTCTATTTAAATTCTTCAGTTCTCTTCTCAGTTATTTTGTTATATTCTATGGGCTTTCCTGGTGACTCAGTGGTAAATAACTTGCCTGTCAATGCAGGAGACAAACTCAATCCCTGGATCAAGAAGATTCCATGGAGAAGGAAATGGTAACCCACTTCAGTNATTATCTTCTTTCTGTTTTTTTTTTTTTTTTCTCATTGCATTCTAGGTGATTTCCTCAGATCTCTATTTAAATTCTTCAGTTCTCTTCTCAGTTATTATGTTATATTCTATGGGCTTTCCTGATGACTCAGTGGTAAATAACTTGCCTGTCAATGCAGGAGACAAACTCAATCCCTGGATTAAGAAGATTCCATGGAGAAGGAAATGGTAACCCACTTCAGTATTCTTCCCTGGGAAATCACATAGACAGAGGAGCCTGGCAGGCTACAGTCCATCAGGGTACAAAAAGTTGGACACGACTTAGTGACTAAACATTATATTCTACACTATGGTTATATTCATTTTTGTTTTTAAAATATATTTCAATTATTCTAAATATACTTCTAGTATTTATTTCTAGAGTTTTTATTGTTATTAAATTGTACTATTACTTTTTTGTTCTGATCCTATGTTAAGCAAGTGGCTTCTGTTGCCTATTATCAGGAGTAGAAATCTGAACACTTCTACCCAATGATGTTGGTATCAGTCACCAAGAAAACATAACAGAATCTGAATGGAATGATACTTTATTCACATAGCAAAGAAATGGAACAAGGTTGATTTCAGTACTGTGTGTCAGTGGGTCCCTCTAGCAGGTTCCAGGGTGAGCAGGTGTCTCCTGGCAGCTGATGCAGTGCAATGGCCTGCATGCTTACCTCTTCTGAGGCTCAGAAGGGCCTACCTCCTCTCCATGGGGGGCCAATATGGTAGTGGAGTTGGCCAGGTGTCATGTGACACACCCACTTAAGCAGGACAAAGGAGTGCACATTGAGTCTGAAACAAGGGAAGATATTCCTACACAGGGTGATGAGCCAAGTATAGGCTATGAGCAGGCCATCTCTTGGTAAAGAAATACTCTGAGCCCAAGGTCCATTCTTATGGGGCCAAGAGGAAGAAAAAACTATGCAGGGGTTACTGCCTTTTTCAGCTTCTTATATTGTCTATTCCTTCTTTTTCCCCTTCTTTATCCTCTTTGATAATTTTAAATGTACTTCTCTGAAAGTTGATTAATCAAGTCAAGTTTATTTCCTCTTGTGGTTTATAAAATGTTAGTTTAAGTTCATTTGCTCATGGCTTGTATTTTCCATAGATGCTTGTGCTGGAGAACTGTCTCTGAAATATGTTTGTAGGTGATCCTGCCTAGGACCCTGTGTTTTTATTTGTTCTAAAGTTGATTTTAAATTCTTAACTTTAGATTTCAGAATCATATTTGCAGGGTAACATGTGTCCTACATATGTAATAATAAGCTGAATTTTTATGATGTTTATCACCAGGCCCTAGGTGGATAGAAAATTTCCTCACTGCTTCCACAGGCTTGTGTTTAGAGCTTGTAACCTGAACCCATTCTAGAAGTGAATGCTAAAGCCTGAGACTCATTAAACTTTATATCTGATACCTGTATCATATATTACTGATTCTTTCAGATGCATTCCCTCTCTGTTCTAATTTTGGATTTCTCTTTTATTTCTGGAACTTTGTATTTCCTTCTCTTTAACTTTAATTATGTGTTTAATCTATTATTTCTGTGTACTGGGCTTGAAGTCAAGCCTTTCTGAGTTAGATTGGCCCATTATGTCCTTTATGTTAAAGAAATATCTAATGTATATCAGTGGTAAAATGTAGTAAGCCGCCAATTGTGAGGTGTGTTTTTATTTTTTCTTCATATATTCTTGCTTTTCTCTTGTAGACAATGATAGAAGAGACTATTTTTAAAATAACATGTTATTCGTTCATCCCTTTCAAATTGTTTGTTTTGAAGAGAGGTTGATTCTGGCATCTTATCTCCCTGAATTGCTGGTGTTTATCTAGGCAGCTGTGCCACATGGCAGCAAAACAAAAAATGTTGGTACCTCTGCTGGCATTCATTAAAGGTGATGGAGTATTTTGATCTGAATATAGTCAACCATCCCCATATAGAGCATTTCGTGTGCATGATCATGGGGAAAAAAGGACTAGTACCAGGGACAAATATGAAATGACCATAACTTCCATGGAAATAAAAGAGAGTGGACCAAATAATAATTTCAGATAGCAATGTAAATCATGTTTACTAGGCTAATGTAGCATTTAAATAAATACAAATAGATTTTCTCTGATTTTCCTCCTGTGCATATTGCAGGACTTCCAACCATTTCTCCCCAACTATTTTATAGATTTCTTACAGGGTGACTTACAATATGCCATTGAGCCATTCCCCTTGATAGCCACGTGGCTCCTAGCATTTCCATCTGCTCCTTTTTTGATCTGGCTGTGATACTGTCTCCACGCTGCTGGTGCAAAAATCACCAGAGTTATGAAGGCTCACTTAATGCTCAAAAGGCAGCTGACACAGAACATCCTCTCCTGTTTTTCTGCTGCTTCAAATGCAGATGAGTCCAGTTTCCAGAATAACCTGTTAAATCTATTCTGTGCTCTAACATACTCCAATAGTATCCTGTTGTTTGAAAATAAGGGGAAAAATACTTTTCAAAGACTTCTATCAACAAGAATAATACAACTAATATTTGTCTCAAACTTCGTATATAAGTGCTGGGTATTTAAGTGCATTACTTATATTATCATACTCAACCAGAGCAGATGTAAGTAACATTACTGTCTGCTTTTGCATTTAACTAAATAGAAACAAAAATCTTAAACTTGTTCAGATTCAGCAAGTAAAATAGTAAATTCTAGATTGAAAATCATATCTGCCTCAAAGCAGACCTCAAAATCTTAAACACTATACCATTTTATGTTCTTTAAAATACATATTTTTGAAAGCTTAGGTGTACCTGCTGCTGTGCTGTTTTACATGCGATACTGCATTTTTTTCTTGGTAGCAAACCAAGAAAATAAGGTCTATTTTTTTATTATAATTCTAATTTAGAGATTCAACTAAATTTGACTCATTAAGTAACTCTTGATAACACGGGTAATAGCAAAAGTGATTTAAATCAAAGTCTATCAGGTTTTTGTAGGCTTAACCATTGTTTTGTTATATATTCTCCAAAGTAATACTGTCTTGCATTCCCAATGATTTTCTGAACTTAAAATAAATTGTGTTATCATTTGTGTTTCAAACACCCTTTCTAAGACTAAAAGTGAGAGAAAAACATTTAGAATCTATTTTCTTTGTTTATACTGATACTAAATTCTTGAACTAAAATTTTTATCCTTGATAAATTTTCCAAAGAATAAATTATTTCCTTCAGAGGTTAATGAAAAATGGATCCCACTATTCTAAGCATCAAAATCCAAAGAGGACCACAATTTGGGTTCAATCTTGGAAATTTACAGAAAGATAACATAAAGTTTTTTTTTTTTTGAGCTAAATGCTTGCGCATAAAAAGAGAAGTTGAATGCGTACATAAAGAAATTTCTTAACATCATAGCAAAAGCATTGAAAGTATATTGTATACTTTCTTTTCCTTTTGAAGCAATAGAACTTTTCTTAATGTCCATTACATTTGCAACTTTAAGCTCAGACTATTACGTCATCTCTTTGTGTTAGGTTCCGTTGGGTTAAACACTAAGAAAGAAATTTGGAGAACCTGATTTTCTGCTATGATTTGATACAGGTGTTTAAAAATAGAAAATAATCATTTGAAGAAATGTTGACTTGAAATCTATTTTAGTATTAGTGCTGATGTTCACCTATATCAGTACATATGCAAAAAATGCAAAGGAATTTTACCAAGTCAAGTGACTTCCTAATACTAAGTCCAAAGTATTATTTCTCAAATGTAATTAAAACCAAGTAACAGTTCAAGATTTTTTTTTTTTTTTTTTTGGCACTACTCTCTAATAAAGCACTGAAAAATTCCTGGAGGAAGTTATAAATGTTTCCAACAAACAAAATGAAGAGAAACATTAGTCAGTTTCAAGCCTCATTTACTCAGTGATGGGTGGTAACAATGTCATAAATCACTGAGTACCTTTTAAGTCATATGATCTTTCATTCCACAGGCCTTTCAATAATTTTTTTCTTTAACTAAGATGGAAATATTTGAAACATAAATATTTTTAAGAGCCCAAGAATGTGCAATAGGAACAATACATTAGAATAATGGAGAGTTCTAAAAAAAAAATTCCATATCAGTTGGCAGCTGTAGGTCATAAAGTCACTTATTAATGATACTTGATAAAATCATCTTTAAAAAGAAAAATTTGAAAGAAATGCATATTTAATAAACAAATATGTGCTCTAGTACCTTGAAAGATAATTTTGGTATTTCCAAAATGAAATACACCTTCATTTTGACTAAACAATGTACCACTATTGCTTAGCTAATTAACAACATATGCTTCTTCAGGATCTTTGCTAATACTCAGGATGGAAACAAGACATTTTAATGAAGGTGTAAGATTATGAACAATGGTTTATACTTTAAACTTAAACCATGTAATGAGAGAGCATATTTTAGATAGTACAACCCTATTTAAATGCCATATATGAAACTGTAAATCATATGCAATTTATTTACAGCTTAGATTCATTCCTCATTTTAAAATGTTATTTCCTTTTATTAATGGGAAGCACTATATAAAAGCCAAAGGCATCGCTAAAAGAAAATGGCATGTCTGGAAAATCATAAATAATACTCTCCACTTTACATGTTAAGTCTAACAGGTATACAAAATAACTACACACAAGTACTGTTTAATGAACGTTATACATTTGAACAGTCTGTTGATATATTTGAAAAAACTATGTGAAAAGGCTGCATCAGTATTGATTATGAGTTAAAAAATGCTTGCAGTTTTTGCTTGAGTTATTGAAAATATATCAACACATTTACATATTTTTCAATTTAAATATAATATGTACATTTCTTTCATATATAATTCTTGGTTATATTTTTTGGCCTTCTCTGTAATAGTAGAGACTCATTCTCTTGTTGGTTTTGTTACCCAGAATATATCCCTCAATATGGGGTTTACAAGTGCAGAAAAGGAAATTTTTGGCTCCTTTGAAGATGTCACAGAAGTAATATCTTTCATAGCAAAAGAAGCTTTAGACTTTCTGAATGTCTTTGGCAGAGTCTATAGCAATGGGTTTTATACTTTGGTAGCATTGAATTCAGAGAACAAGTGACTGCTTTTGTGGGAAATGTTCACTTGTCCTTTTCTTCTGTCTTCTGAGGATGGAGTAAAAAAAAAAAGAAAGAAAGAAAAAGAAATGCTATAGAAACTAACCTCTCTGGTCTTTGTTGAATGTAGATAGTTTTATTTTTTTTCTCCTCTGTATAACCAGTTTTCTCAATGCAAGATCTAAAAATATGGATTGCTTAAAAATTGTTTCAGTCCTTATTTTCTGAAATTATCATAAAGCTTTAAAAAGTTCCCTTTTTAAAGACAGGTTGAATAAAACTCACTATATAAATAGTAAACTGTTTACAATTACCCTGATGGAGTAGAAAATATAAGTGGGCAGGTAAATTACTGTTTTAACAAAACATTTTTATATTAGCATCACATTTTTCTTATTAGACTTGTGAGATGTAACATTGCTGGCAGAATAAGTGTTTAACGGCAATTAACATCAAGGACATAATCAGAGTTTAAATTTAAACCTAAAATGTATAGTCACACTTGTAGTATATTCACACTAGTAGTTTCAGAAAATAAAAATATATTTAAAAAAATCTAATGGAAGTAAATTACTCTTTCAATATGACTATTCATATGTAGTTGATAAATTAGAAAATAAGGGTTGAATATGCCTTTTTAACCCATTTATCATTATCACTATCAATCCCATCATCATTAACAAAAAGTTTCCTTTAAAGAAGTCATTTAGTTTGATGTTCAAATATCTTTGTAAGTAGATAACTTGGAGTTCAAATTCCTACTCTGCCTCTTGAACTATTTAAGTAAGTTGGTCAACCTACTTAGTTTCTCATTTTATCAATACTTTGGGTGAGATGGTTAAACACTGCCTTGTTTATTTTTTTTTAATTTTTTTAAACACTACTTTGTTTATAATGAGCAATTAATAAATACTATCACTATTACTTTGATTATTATTATTATAATATGTTTTCTTCCAAACATAGCTCTATAAGTTACTATAACTATTTCTTTTTTTGTGCATTAAAAAAATGGTTAAAGGGGGATGATTTGGGAGAATAACACTGG
Source organism: Neotragus moschatus (assembly GCA_006410615.1). Classification (NCBI taxonomy): domain Eukaryota; kingdom Metazoa; phylum Chordata; class Mammalia; order Artiodactyla; family Bovidae; genus Neotragus; species Neotragus moschatus. The sequence goes on along the minus strand of SJYA01000601.1, from coordinate 14,955 downwards.
AACATATACATTACCATAGGTAAAATAGGTAGCCAGTGGAAGTTTGATATGATGCAGGGAACCCAAAGCTGATTCTCCGTGACAACCTGGAGGAAGGAAAGTGGGAGGGGAATTCAGGAGAGAGGGGACACAGGTATGCCTATAGTAGACTCATGTTGATGTATGGCAAAAACCATCAAAATATTGTAAAGTAGTTATCTTCCAATTAAAATGAATAAATTAAAAGAATTATCTTGGTGATATGTCTAGAAAGAAATAAGAAAGGAAAATAAACACAAGCAGTCAGTCAACTCTAGAGTCAAAGCTACCTTAAGGTATACTGTGTTGTGCTGTGCTTAGTCACTTATTTGTATTCAACTCCTTGAGACCGCATGGACTGTAGTCTGCCAGGCTCCTTTGTCCATGGGGATTATCGAGACAAATATACTGGAACGGATTGCCAGGCCCTCCTTCAAGGGATCGTCCCAACCCAGGGATCAAATCCAGGTCTCCTACATTGCAGGTGGATTCTTTACCATCTGAGCCACCAGGGAAGTCCCTTTATGGTAATACCTAAATGTAAAACTAATATTATTTTATGTCTCTTTGTGAAAAGTAAGCTCACTCAAAACAGGATTTCTTGTGAAAAATGAGATATTGCCCATAAATATGTATTGGATAAACAGTTTCTCAAAAAGCATATTGTGTGCTCAAACGCAATGCAAACATATGACTGTATCTAATTAAAATGAAGTAAATTTGGTTGAAACAAAATGAAATCATTTAAACAAATTTATAGAATAAATATGATTAAAATATATTTTGAGAAAAAACACTCTTGATTCCAATCTTAGGTTTTTTTTTTCTTATCTAAATTATTTAAAGAAATAATTTCTGAGAATAAATTCTTGTTTATGTCTAAGAGAATTTAACTATAAACAGATCTAACTGCCAATGAAAATCAGGGGCCATTGGAAAGAAACAAATCTCCTATCACCATAGCAATCAATGTTTCTATCAGATCATGAATAATAAGTAGTTTAGCCCATGTTTTAGAGGAAACTAAATAAAGGGATAAGAATAAGAAACATTTACTCACAGAGTTGCAGTGTAGTCCCGTGGAAGGTTAAAACAAAGCAAAATTTAAAGGTGAATTTTCTAGCTAACATTATTCTAGAAAAAGAGCAGAAGCATTACTGAGATTAAGTTAGTGATACACTTAATCTTTAAGACTGTCCATGGAAGATTCTAGAAAGGGACTTGGCCACATGAGTTGGGAATATAGGATTAAGGCACATTAGGCTGTACTTTATTGGTCAATTTGTGTATGTCTAAGGTACATTCTGGGGTAAAAATCTATAGGTTACTGCCTAAAATATTTTAAAATAGAATCATTTCACAGGACCAAAACCAATATAATTAGCCTCATATATTCTGAGCCAAAATAAACCTTAAAAAACAAACAAACAAAAAAAAGAGAATAAATTTGAAATAAAGTAGCTCTCCAACTGACTGATTCAAAATTTTTCTTGGTACACAAATTAATCCCTGAAGAATAAATCCAATTCAATTAAGAAAGATACTGCATGAGAATTAGTAACAGTATTGATATTAATTAGTAAAAAAATTGTATGTAAATTAGTAAAGAAATCTTTATAATATGCATTTGTAGTAAATGTCAATTTTCCAGAAAAGTCCTGTAAGTGCTAATTACATTCAATTAAAAATACTTTCATTCAAAGTCATATGGGATATTTAAATAAAGATAAGAAAAATATAGACAATAAAGAAGCACAGCTTGATAGAGAAGAAAAAAATTCATTAGTTGCAAGACTTGAGTGTCCATTTAATAAATGGCTAAATATAACATTTCACAAAGCATGATTGATATTTATGCCATCAGGAGTTATCTGATTTACCTAAATGCACTGCTAAATTATTGATGAATATAGAGTAAGCAGTGTATTTGTTGGATTGCTCAGTGGATGAAGTTGTTGTTGTCCAGGTGCTAAGTCTTGTCTTATTCCTTGTGACCCCATGGACTGCAGCATTCCAGCATTCCCTGTCCTTCACTATCTCCCTGAGTTTGCTCAAATGCATGTCCATTGAATCAGTGATGTCATCCAACCATCTCATCCCTGAGTTTGCTCAAACTTGTGTCCATTGAATCAGTGATGCCATCCAACCATCTCATCCTCTGTCACCCCCTCTTCCTCCTGCCTTCAATCTTTCCCAATATCAGGCTCTTTTCCAAAAAGTCAGCTCTTCACATCAGGTGGTCAAAGTATTGGAGCTTCAGCTTCAGCATCAGTCCTTGCAGGGAATATTCAGAGTTGTTTTCCATTTGTTGTATTGCTCAGTGGGTGAAGTACAGGGAAGTTTTGAACCCAATGACATTCTGCCCTAAAGACTTTGATTAAACCATATGACTCTCTATCTAGTATTTTAGGTGTTTCTTCAGCAGTCTCTAGAGTAGTCAAAATTGACTTTCTTCTCACAAAGCACTGGTGTATCTTGCTGAACAGGCTCCATCTGATTATTACTATGAAAGTGAAAGTCACTCAGTTGTGTCTGACTCTTTCAAATAGAATGCAGATACAAACTGATAATAGGGAATTTCCCATAGCTCAGTGGGTAAAGAATCCATCTGCAATGCAGGAGACACATGAGGTGTGGGTTGATTCCTGTGTCAGGAAGATCCTTTAGAGGATGGTATGGCAACCCACTCCACTATTCTTGCCTGAAAATTTCCATGGACTGAGGAGCCTCACAGGCTATGGTCCAAAGACTCACAAAGAGTTTGCCTACATGCAGGAGACCTGGGTTCAATCCCTGGGTTGGGGAGATCCCCTGGAGGAGGGCATGACAAGCCATTCCAATATTCTTGCCAGCAGAATCACTTAGACAGAGGAAACTGGTGGGCTACAGTCCATGGCGTCACAAAGAGTGGGACATGACTGAAGCAATGTAGCACAGCACATTCTGAAATAGTCTCAAACACATTAAGGGAATAAATAGGGTTTTAAATGAACTCTAATCTGTTCTCCCCCTCTAATATTACAGCATCTGCTGCTGCTGCCAAGTCGCTTCAGTCGTGTCCGACTCCATGCGACCCCATAGACGGCAGCCCACCAGGCTCCTCCATCCCTGTGATTCTCCAAGCAAGAACACCGGAGTGGGCTGCCAGTTCCTTCTTCAATGCATGAAAATGAAAAGTGAAAGGGAAGTCGCTCAGTCATGTCCGACTCTTAGCAACCTAGGCAAAAATCCTTGCACATCTTATTGTATACTGCATATTGTTCTAGGTCAAGAGAGTCTTTATCACCTGACTCTTGAAATTATGTATTTGATAGTCTTTTGAGAAGGGTTTTGTTTCTCTTATAAAAAATATAAATTTCTTTATTTTTGTATTATATATATTTTCTTCTTTTACATTAGTCAATTCATGATTTAATTACGAAGATTCACCTAGTCAATAGTCTATGTTTAATTATACTTAATATTGTAATAGTCATTGCAATAGCAACAGAGATGACAGCAATATCTGTATCAGTTTCCTACTGCTGCTATAACAAAGTATCACAAAGTTATTGGCTGGAAGTCCTAAAATCAATGTGTCAGGAACGCTGCATTCTTTCTGGAGGCTCTAGGGGAGAATCTTGTTTCCTTGCCATCCTCAGTGTGATGGTATTTGGTGGTGGTGGCTGGCTTAGTCACTAAATTGTGTCCAACTCTTGGGAACTCCTGGACGGTAGTCCACCAGGCTTTTTTGTCCATGGAATTCTCCAGGTAAGAATACTAGAGTGGGTTGCCATTTCCTTCTCCAGGGATCTTCCTGACCCGAAGATCAAACCCACGTCTCCTGCATTGGTATGGATTCTTCACCACTGAGCCAGTAGGATGGTATTTGGAAGTGAGATCTTTGGGAGATTATTTTGGGGATGATTGGTCAGCTCTGCTCCATGAATGGGCTTTTTTTTAAAAAAAAAAAAAAAGAAGAAAAAGAAGAGGTCCCAGACAGCCCTCTTCGTCCTTTCATTATATAAGGACACAGTGAGAAGACAGCTGTTTATGGATCCAGAAACACATCCTCAGCAGACAGGTTCTACTGAGTGCCTCAACTTTGCAGTTCCTAGTCTCTACAATTGTGATAAATTTATTTTCTCTTTATAAAACCACCCAGACTGAGGTATTTTTAGCAGCCTGATGGACTAGGACACATACTTACNTTGGGAGATTATTTTGGGGATGATTGGTCAGCTCTGCCCCATGAATGGGTTTTTTTTTTTAAAAAAAAAAAAAAAAAAGAAGAAGAAGAAGAGGTCCCAGACAGCCCTCTTCGTCCTTTCATTATGTAAGGACACAGTGAGAAGACAGCTGTTTATGGATCCAGAAACACATCCTCAACAGACAGGTTCTACTGAGTGCCTCAGCTTTGCAGTTCCTAGTCTCTACAATTGTGATAAATTTATTTTCTGTTTATAAAACCACCCAGATTGAGGTATTTTTAGCAGCCTGATGGACTAGGACACATACTTACTATATGCCCAAATATAACTTGGAAGATCAGAACATCTTTGATTCCAGTATATTTAAGTTATATCTGAAATCTTTCGCCATCACTCAGTGAGGTCTGAGTGCCAGCTACACAGATAGCAAGGGAATTCCCTGTAAACTCTTTGACATGCTCATAATCTGGCTGGGGATGAAGACAAAAATACAAGTAATGCCAAAGAGATCCTTGTGTGATTAATGTTATAGTATCTTTAATTATCCCTAAGATAAATGCTGGGATACTTTATCTTCTTTAATGAGGTAAAAACATGAAGTGGACACCATTCAAAGGATAAATCATTGGGAGTTTTTACAAAAGAAGTGGTATTTGATCTAAATGTTCAATGACTTTAATTATTAAAGTTAGCGGAAGAAAAGCTATGGGAATTCTATAGAAGCAAGAAAAGGGGTCTATGTTTGAGAAATAGAAAGCAATCCTCTCTGGGTCCAGCATGAATCATGTAAAGGTTTATGCAAGAAATACAGAAAATAGTATTGGTAATAGATCACAGAAGACTTAAACCCCAGGCAAGATGACTTTAGCATTCTTATATACACAATAGGGAGACATTGAGAACTTTTGAGCAGGCAAGTGACATGATTAGATAGGTGTGTGTTTTGATGTGATTCAGTTGACATATGTATGCAGAATGAATGAAGTGTGTTTGAATGATTGCAAAGACATCTGAAAGAATTACTTGATTAAACTGACACACATTGCATGTATTAATTGTTCCTTCTGCGAAGAATGCTCAGTCTTCAGATCTTCAGTTTCTTCCAGATCCCGATTTCTGCCGAACTGTCACCTCTTCAGAGAGAATTTTCCTGACTCTTTCTCTGAGGCATTCCTTCAGTTCCCCTCCTACCATTTCTGTTCTTCATCCTAGCACTTAACTCTGCCTTATTATATATCTAACTTGCTTAATTTCTTTCCTTACTAGAACCCAAACTCTAATAGAACAACGGCTTTGTCTATCTTGTTTAACACAGAACCTCTAACCTAAAATAGGAAACCACACATTTTTATTAAAATGAACAAATGACTGAAGACTAAGAATACAGATCAAGGCAATAACGTCATTGACAGAAAACAAGGCACCAAAGATATCCATTATACTAGAAAGTATTTAAAATACTCACATCCTGACCTCTATAAGCATTTTAGATTATATAAATATATTCAAATGCATTTAAAGATAATCTCAAAATTTAACAACACCTAACTTTCAAAACTATCCCTAGTCAGTCCTACATATTTTCATCTTAGCTTACCAGTCCTGAATTATTTAATTCCCTAGTCCCAAATTTAACCTGACACCCTAACCCTTCTTTGACTTTCATCCTGACTCTTAGCTGGAATTTAGATTTTAAAGGGTATGATGAAAGTTTCTTGTTTCAAGTTTTGCTCCCCAGAAAAATCTTTCTAATCTCTAGATAATCTTCAAAGGGTAAGGGTANCATGATGTACTCTGAATATAAGTTAAATAAGCAGGGTGACAATATACACCCTTGACTACTCCTTTTCCTATTTGGAACCAGTCTGTTCCATGTCCAGTTCTAACTGTTGCTTCCTGACCTGCATATAGGTTTCTCAAGAGACAGGTTAGGTGGTCTGGTATTCCCATCTTTTGAAGATTTTTCCACAGATTTTTGTGATCCACACTGTCAAAGGCTTGACATAGTCAGTAAAGCAGAAATAGATATTTTTCTGGAACTCTCTTGCTTTTCAATGATCCAGCAGATGTTGGCAATTTATCTGTGGTTTTTGATCACCTAGTATATGCCATTTATGTTCCCATAGCAGTCAGCATGTCCCGAAAATAAACTCATGATATTCCCATACAAACTCAGTCCTCTTTCTGCTGGGACCTATACATCTGGTTGTGAAATCAATAGACATTTCCGGTTACTTTGTACCATTACCCCCAAATCATATGTAATCTGTTATATTAAGTTCTGCCCCTTTGCCTCTAAATTGTTCTTGGATTCATCTACGTTCTCAATGCCAGAGTCATTGTCATTGTATTTGTCCATCTCTCCATCACTTGTCTTTTGGACTACCACAGTATCTTCATACTTGTTTTCCCTTCTTTGACTGTTGCTTTTCTCTCTGATATCTCTTACATCTTCCTTATGGTCAAAAGAAAGATACAGTAGTCAATAATAAAGGAGAGGTTTTTCCGGAAAAAAAGAAAGAAAGAAAGAAAGATACAGTTATGGCACTTTCTTAAATTTCTCTCTACTTAATGTTTTTTTTTTTACTTATGAATATGAAAATCTTAACAAGTCCTTTGTAGCCTTCTTACTTTCTCCAGATTCATCTCACTTTACTCATTTCCTCCATCTCTGTGCTCCAGGCCTGTTTTCTTGTTTTCGGAAAGTGTCACACTCCTTTTATTCATCCCTGAGATCAGCTTCCATAGTACCTTTTACCTTTACTTCCTAACACCTAAATTTTACCGATACATTTTTATATAATTATGTCTAAAATATTTATCTTTCCATTGGATAATATACTCTTTTAGGATAAACCAAAAAAATAAGAAAATCTATTTTCTACTCAATATTCTCAGCACATACTCCATTGATGGCACTTATTAAACAGGCTGTATTTCTTATTAATGAAGACACATACACATATAGAGAGCATTTCTTAGAGCAGTGGTTCTTTTTAAAATTGGAATATGATTCATATACTATAAATTTTACCTGTTTAAGATGTAGAATTCAGTGAATTCACAGAGGTATGCTTCTATGATCACTATCTAATTTCAGGACATTTTTACCACTCCTTAAATAAAGACTCATTAGCAATCATTCCTCATTCACCCCTGAACAATAAGTTATTTTCTATCTCTATGGATTGTCTATTTTGAACAAGTCCACAAAATAGAGTAATATAGTATATAACTTTTCTGTTTGGCTTCTTTTAATAAGTGTAATGTCTTCAATGTTCATCCAGTTTAACATGTATGAATATTTGATATCAATTTATGGCTAAGTAATATTTTATTGTATAGCTATACCACATTTTGTTTAGTCTTTTATCAACTGGTAGACAGTATGGGTTGTTTCTAGTTTTTGACATTTATGAAAAGTTCTGTACAAACAAATGTGTACCTTTGTATTTACATTTACATTTCTTTTGAGTACTTATCTAAAAGTAGAATTTCTGGGTTTTAGAACTCAATTTTTCATTTTTTGAGGAATTGCCAATGTGTTTTGCAAAGCAGTTGCACTATTTACATTCCCATCAGCAATATATGAGGGTTTCCATTCTTCACATTCTTGGCCATATCCTTGCCATTCTTATAGTCACCTCAGTGGGTATGAAGTTGTATCTCATTGTGATTTTGATTTGCAGTTCATGAATGAATAATATTGAGATCTTTCCAGAGGCTTATTGGCCATTTATATGTAATCTTTGGAAAAAAATATTTATTCAAATATTTTTCTTCATTTTTCAATTGGGCTATTCATATTTTTATTATTGAATTATGAGTTATTCATATATTCTTAACACTAGTCCTTTAACAGACATGATTTACAAACATTTTCTCCCATTCTATAAGTCATTTTTTTCCTTGGTAGTAATCCTTGGAAAACAAAAGTTTTAATTTTGATTAAGTACAATTTATCTGTTTGTTTTTTCTTTTGTCCTTTCATTGTGTGTCCTTTTCCTGGTATATCTAAAAAACAATTGTTTAAAGTTACAGAAATTTATATTTATGCTATCTTCTAAGAGTTTTATAGTTTTAGCTCATACATTTAAGTATTTAATATATTTAAAGTTATTTTTTTTCAAATGAAATAAGTTTTCTACTTTATTCTTTTGCATGCAGATATCCAATCATCCCAGGACCATTTGTTGAAAAGACTGTTTTTTTCCCCCATCATGTTGGCACCCTTGTTGAGAATCTGTTGATCATAAGTAAGGGTTTATTTCTAGACTCTCATTCTAATCCATTGATACATATGTCAATATTCTTATTTTATACCAATATCACAAAGTCTTTCACTATAGATTTGTCATAATTTTTGAAATGAGAAAGTGCGATTCCTTGAACTTTATTTCCCTTCAAGTTTTTTTTTGGCTAGTCTGGGTCCCTTGCATTTCCATATGAATATTATATGAATATTATAATTAGTTTGCATGTATAGCAGTTGAGATTTTGATGGAGATCATGTTGAATCTGTACATCAATTTGGGGAGTATTGTCATTCTTAATAATAATAGTAAGTCTTACAATTCATGAACACGGTATCTTTCCATTCTTTTATGTTTTTAATTGCTTTCAAAGATATTTGCAATTTTCAGTGTGTAATATTTGTACTTCTTTTGTGAAATTTATTCTTAATTTATTCATTTAATACAATTATAAATGGAATTGATTTTCTCTTAATTTGATCTTTGATTGCTTGTTGCTGGTATATCAGAATTACAATTGATTTTTGTGTTTTTATCTTGTACCCTAAAACCTTGACAAACTAGTTTATTAGTTCTCATAATTTTTGGTGGGCTTTTGAGCATTTCAAATTCATAAGATGATATTCAAAATTCAAAGATCATATTCATAAGATCATATTCAGTTTTTGTAAGGTAGTTCTGTTAGTGAAAAATGCTCTTTTTATTTATCTATAAATGTCTTAATTTCTCCTTCATTTTTGATAGATAGCTTTGCTAGACTTTTGGTTGTTGTTCAGTTACTAAGTTGTCTCCAACTCTTTGCAATCCCATGGATTGTAGCATACCAGACTTCCCTGTCTTTCACTATCTCCCAGAGTTTGATCAGACTCATGTCCATTGAGTTGATGATGCCATCCAACCATATCATCCTGTCGCCCCCTTCTCCTCCTGCTTTCAATCTTTCCCAGCTCAGGGTCTTTTCCAATGAGTTGGCTCTTTACATGAAGTGGTCAAAGTACTGGAGCTTTAGCATCAGCCCTTCCAATGAATATTCAGGGTTGATTTCCATTAGGACTGACTGGTTTGATCTCCTTGCTCTCCAAGGGACTCTCGAGAGTCTTCTCCAGCACCACTGTTCAAGAGCATCACTTCTTTGGTGCTCAGCCTTCCTTATGGTCCAACTCTCACATTCATACATGACTAATAGAAAAACCATAGCTTTGACTAGATGGACCTTTGTCGGGAAAGTAATGTCTCTCCTTTTTAATATGCTCTCTAGGTTTGTCATAGCTTTCCTTCCAAGGGTTTACTGTCTTTTAATTTCATGGCTGCAGTCACTGTCTGCAGTTATTATTTTGGAGCCCATAAAAATAAAATCTGTCATTTTTTCCCATCTATTTGCCATGAGGTGATGGGACCAGATACCATGATCTTTGTTTTTTGAATATTGAGTTTTAAGCCTGCTTTTACACTCTCCTCTTTCACCCTCATTAAGAGGCTTTTTGTTTCCTCTTTGCTTTCTGCCATTAAATTGGTATCATTTGCATATCTGGATATTCTATTCTTAGCTGACAGTTTCCCCCCTCCCTCAGGACTTTGAATATACTATCCCACTGACTTCTGGCTTATTTTGTTACTGATTAGAAGTCAGCTGTTAACTTATTCACGATCCTTTGTATGTGATGAGTTGCTTCTCTCTTGCTGCTTTCAAGATTCAACATTTGTTTTTCACTTTTGACAGCTTGATTATGTTTTTAGATGTGGATCTCCTTGACTTTATCCTAGTTTATTGAGCTTCTTGGATTTGTAGATTAATATTTTTTATGAAGTTTGGACAAAAAAGCATTAACCAGTATTTCTTAAAATCCAGTTTTGCTCCTTTCTCTTTTCTTTCTTTCTGGGAACCCTAAAATCTTGCTGTGGTTGATACGGTTTCATAGGTTTCTGAGGCTTTATTCATTTTTCATTCTTTTCATTTCTGTTACAAAGGATGGGTAATCATAATTGACTTATCCTCAATTTTGATTCATTTTTCTGCCAACTCAAATATGCTGTTGAGTTCCTGTAGTAATTTTTTTTTTCATATCAATAATTGTGCCTGTCAGCTCCAGAATTTTTACATGGTTATAATTATTTTTTAATCTATCCCTTGGGAAGATACTGTTTCATAGTCTTCTTTGTTTCTTTATACATGGTTCCCTTTAGTTCTTCAGACATATTTAAAATAGATTAGTTAAAACCTTGGTTTACTGTGACTAACATTTAGACTTCCTCAGATACAGTTTGCTGTTGACTGCTTTTGTTTCTGGTGAATGGGCCCTACTTGTTTCTTCGTGCTTGCTTGCATGCAAAGTTGCTTTGGTCATTTCTCACTTTTTGCTACCCTATGGACTGTAGTCCACCAGGTTCCTCTGTTCATGGGGATTCTCCAGGCAAGAAAAATGAGTGAGTTACCAGGCCCTCCTCTAGGGGATCTTGACAGCCAAGGGATTGAACCCACTTCTCTTATGTCTCCTTCATTGCAGGCAGATCCTTTACCCACTGAGTCATCTGGGAAGCCCTTATTTCTTTGTATGTTTTGTAATTTTTTGTTGAAAACTGGATATTTTAAACAGTATTATGTAGCAACTCCAAAAATCAGATTCTCTCCTACCTAAGGCTTGCTGCTTTTGCTTTCACTTGTTCAGTGACTTTGCTGAAATAATTCCGTAAGCTTTGTATTTACTATAATGTGTGTCCTATGAAGTTTCTTATTGATTGCTTTTTGATTTAAAATTTCATTTTAAATGCTTTCTCTTTGATTTAAAACTTTCATTTTAAATGCTTAAGACCATACGTTTCCTTACGTTTGTCAAGTGGCTTCATGTGTGTGGTGGGCTACCTTTAGTACATGCTGTTGCTGCTGCTAAGTTGCTTCAGTCGTGTCCGACTCTGTGCGACCCCATAAATGGCAGCCCACTAGGCTCCTCTGTCCCTGGGATTCTCCAGGCAAGAACACTGGAGTGGGTTGCCATTTCCTTCTCCAGTGCATGAAAGTGAAAAGTGAAAGAGAAGTCGCTCAGTCGGGCCGATTCTTAGCGACTTCATGGACTGGAGCCTCCAGGCAAGAGTACTGGAGTGGGGTGCCATTGTCTTCTCCGTGGAGTACATAGGCAGGCAGTTTACAACTCGGCCTTTAGTCTTTGTTATCTGCTTGCACAGAGCCTTAATGTCAGCCAGAGGTAAGAGCACAGGCCATTCTTAGGTCTTTGCTGGGCATGTGTAGAGCTGTATGAATGAATGTAGTCTTTTTGATTTATCTGAGTATATCAGAGCTTTTCAAATCCCCCTGTGGGTATCTTATTCCCCAGTTTTTCCTTTTAAGTTTTGGTCAGCTTCTAGTTGGCCTCACCTGCTATCACTGCCTCAGGCATGTGTGATGTTAAACAATTACCGCTGATTGTTTTTGACAATTGCCCCTGCGGAAAAGACTAATTTCATCAGAAAAACTCTACCAGATGAAATAAAGGCAGCCTATGAGTTGGGTTTTCCAGAGAATTTCCAGAGTGGTCAAAAATACAGTTTTTTGAAAATTATGCAATTGGGGAGTTCCACCTCTGTTCTGTCTTCTCCAGTGGTGGCTCAGCTGTTCATTTTCACTATAATTGTGAGCTGTTGATTTTCAAGAGTACTGTGGAGCTGGAAAGAAGGGGAAAAATTGGGGCAAGTTAAAGTGCCACAAAGCTTACTGTTTTAAATAAGATTAAGCTGCTTTCTAAATAAATAAATTCACTCTGGGATGTTGCAAGTTTAGGTTAATTCTCAAAGTTCTGAAAAGTGGATTTTGACCATTTTTGCCAGTGTTCTTATTGCTTATATGGAGGAGTGGATTTTTGGAGGTCTTTATTCCACAGCTCCCATTCAGACTACTCAAAACATTGGTTCTTAACTTTTGTTGAATCACCAACATTTTGGAAACTCTAATAGATATTACACTCTTAATATGGCAAATATTACATTTCCTCATACTTTTAAATCAAAACTAGCTAATAATACTGCTGATAATAATAATAATAGGTATTTATTATGTATTTACTATGTATAAGTCATTTTAATACTTTACGTCTATGCAGTCATTTACTTTCTTATCAGTCATTCTCAAGTTGATATAACTAGACACAAAGAGGTTAAACAATGAAAGAAGTCTGGAATCCAGTATATCTCAATAAATACTTATTGAATGAACAAAATTCAGAAAATTTACATAGAATGTAAGATGTTGTAGATCTCCTGAAGCCTATTATTGGGCTAAAGATTAAGCAGAACTGAGTTATAAAATACTATTTTACCAAAGCTTTCTATCATTTTTGCTTGATATTAAATAGAGAGTTAAGTAGCAGATGCATAATTTAATAAATAGATTTTACTTATGTCTGTGCCAGAAAGCAAATGTTTAGTAAGGTCCTAATAATAGGTGTAGGTCCAAAGTTATGTTCTAGGTATCAAGCAGCAAATAAAATAGACATGCTGGTAAAAACATATTGCATTTTATTGAACTTTTAATATATAGATAATATAGTTATCTACATATTAATGATAGAGTGAGAATTTGAACGAAGATATATATGATTCAACATGTCTTTTTGTTCTACTTTGCTGTACTTACTATCTTAACTATTTCTTGAACTGATGATTATAGTAATAATGCCCAACCTGATGCAAAGAACTGACTCATTGGAACAGACCTTGATGCTGGATAATATTGAAGGCATGAGGAGAAGGGGACGACAGAGGATGAGATGGTTGGATGGCATCACCAACACAATGGACATGAGTTTGAGTAAACTCTGGGAGTTGGTGATGGACAGAGAGGCTTGGTGTGCTGCAATCCATGGGGTCTCAGACAGTGAGACACAACTGAGCGACTAAACTGAATGGAACTGAACTGCTCCATGTCAATGCCCATCTGCAGGTATAGAAATTAAGTTATATTTATAATGACAAGAGTAACTTAGATGGTTTGAAAGTAAACTATTAAGTATATTTTAAAATATGTTCTTAATTCCTTTAAATGAAGAACTAAATTCTCTACTGGTAATAAGATTTAATTCATCTAATTATAACTCTAGGCCAGAGTCCAGCAATATCTTGACTGATGCCATCTGTGCCTCACTACTGCCCACATCATCCTTCACCCTTTCAGTTTCTTCAAACATAATTCAAGAATGTAGTCCTAAAGCCATACTGTGATTTTGTACTTAAAGTAGTTAATAATGCTTCCATATGCCCATATTATAGTTTAGAATATATCAAGACAGTGAGAAAAATTGAATAACTACTTTTTCAAACTTTTCGTGTGTTTCTTTTATTTAAAAATTTATGTTTTCTAATTTTACTTGTTTTGTTATATTAGTTNACATAATTCAAGAATGTAGTCCTAAAGCCATACTGTGATTTTGTACTTAAAGTAGTTAATAATGCTTCCATATGCCCATATTATAGTTTAGAATATATCAAGACAGTGAGAAAAATTGAATAACTACTTTTTCAAACTTTTCGTGTGTTTCTTTTATTTAAAAATTTATGTTTTCTAATTTTACTTGTTTTGTTATATTAGTTTTACTTTTAAAATATAAATTAGCTGAGCATTACTTCTAATTTTTATCTTAAGTTCTTTGATTCTATAAATTTTAGATTTATCAACTTCTGTGCTATTCACAGAATGTTGCAGTTAATTATTTTACATTGTGTTATTGGATGTGGGTTTGGGTGAACTCTGGGAGTTGGTGATGGATGGAGGCCCGGTGTGCTGAAGTTTATAGAGTTGCAAAGTGTCGGACATGACTGAGTGACTGAACTGAACTGATCCTTAAAAAAAAATCTTAACTTCAAAACTTTTGATGTGTATTTACAGGAAACTTTATAGTTTAGAAACTATAGTGGCCAGTCACCTACCATATAGTTCAGGTGCCACAGGACATTGAGATCACATTTTAAGTATTGCATCTGGTATCTTTGTAGTATGTTTGTTATTTAATTTTTTTTTAATGCTAGAACATATTTCTTTGTCTTTCTTGAAAAATGTAATTTATTCCGGTATCTTTCTAACTTCACAGAAGAACTTACGTTATATTTCAATTTTTTTTTTTTTTTTACTTTGAGATATTGTATTGGTTTTGCCATACATCAACGTGAATCCACCAAATATTTTTTAAAGAAATATTTTTTCTGTTAGCTATGCTAGAGCTTGGTAAATGGGAGATTTTTACATATTGTGCAATTTCATTTAAATTCTATTGGAAATGTATTAATAAATATTTTATAATTCTCTTTAATGGGAATAAACCATTATCAATGGCTTCACAGCATGGTAAGAATTATTCACAGATGACGTGGGATATACTTTGTGAGCAGTTCTTTGTTTTGATAAATATTAAAGCCTCTCTTTAAGAAAATTAGAGATACTGAGGGAACATTTCATGCAAAGATGTGCTCAATAAAGGACAGAAATGGTATGGACCTAACAGAAGCAGAAA
>SJYA01000600.1:0-16283 GCA_006410615.1 Neotragus moschatus | reverse complement strand
TGGAGAAGGAAATGGCAACCCACTCCAGTGTTCCTGCCTGGAGAATCCCAGGGACAGAGGAGCCTGGTAAGAGGCCATCTATGGGGTCGCACAGAGTCAGACTCAACTGAAGCGACTCAGCAGCAGCAGCAGCAGTGTAAGAAAATAGGGCTGCACTGAATTTGTTCCTAAGAAATAAGAGATGGAATGCTTTATTCCAATTACAAATAGCCATTGATATCAAATATATGCAAAATACTTTTCCAACTNACGGAATCCCAATTCCATCTGTATTTTTTAAATAGACTTGAAATAGTACCTGTAAACTGCTGGACTTCATTTAGAAAAGGAAATGACAGCAAAATAACTCACAATGTCTCTAAATCACTGCAGATGTATTCACATGTCATTGAACATGGGTCGCACAGAGTCAGACACGACTGAAGCGACTTAGCAACAGCAGCAGCAGTGTAAGAAAATAGGGCTGCACTGAATTTGTTCCTAAGAAATGAGAGATGGAATGCTTTATTCCAATTACAAATAGCCATTGATATCAAATATAAGCAAAATACTTTTCCAACTACTACAGCAAATATATCAACTATGTTCCAAAAGACTTAAAAATTAATAGAAGGAATAATGCAAGCATCTATTCAGTTCTTTCTGCCTTCATTTATTCAACATTTGTTCATTTTTTAATATTTATGATTGTCCATGGAGCTTGCATTCTATTCAGGGGTATGCAAAAAACAAAACAATCACAGACAATTAACCAACTCTGACAATATTAGGCAGACAATCTAAAATCAGTTATGTGGTAAACAGTTTCAAGGCAGTTTCTTTAGAAGCAAAGACCTTCTGAAGAGGTATGATTTAAGCTTAGATTGAATGTCAAAAAGAAAGAGCTTTTTGAAGACTGAGAAAAGGAGCATTTGAGGGAGAGCCAAATATCTTCTTTTTTTATATAATGGAAAGGGAGGAAAAACAGAGGGAAATGGGTAAAACTTCACTCTAATTGATGACATTTATTTCAGAATAAAAACTGATGAGTTGTGTAAACCTCTCTAGCCCAGTGACTTGTCTGAGACTAAAGGAAAGGAACTGACTTGTTTAATGCCTGATATGCTGATATGTGCAAAAAAAAAAGTTTTCTTTGTCTTAAGACTTCAGGGAAGCTTTTCAACCCATGTGTAGTTTCCTAACTAGGTGGAGGAAGAAACTAGGACCAGTGAGGTTGGGAAGTTGTTTGAAGAGCAGCTAGTACTGGATGAAGTTGGATTTGGAATGCTCGGAGGTTGGCCCCAGACCCATCCCTACTACTCCATCCTAGAATCCTATCTGCTAGCTTCTTTATACCAGATGGCNTATGTAAAAAAAAAAAAAAAAAAAAAAGTCTTCTTTGTCTTATTAAGACTTCAGGGAAGCTTTTCAACCCATGTGTAGTTTCCTAACTAGGTGGAGGAAGAAACTAGGCCCAGTGAGGTTGGGAAGTTGTTTGAAGAGCACCTAGTACTGGATGAAGTTGGATTTGGAATGCTTGGACGTTGGCCCCAGACCCATCCCTACTACTCCATCCTAGAATCCTATCTGCTAGCTTCTTTATACCAGATGGGCCCATATTTGATTCAGTCTTCTTGAAACTACTTGAGAAAAGCAATTTGTGAGTCTGTTACTTGCTTCTCCATTTGCTTTAACTCAAAGAGGGAAGAAACAACTGTGTGCTTCATATAATTTTTTTTTATTGAATATGCAATTAGCTTAGTAGAGGGGATATTTCTACTTAAGAAGGAGAAAAAAGCAAAAAAGAATCAGCATTGAATTCATAAGAAGACATTCTAATGAACATAATAGAACTAGATTTAATCATAAATGTATGATATTCTGGAGTTCTGATTTTATATTCTTTAAGATCAAACAAAATGGGGCATTTTGCCTTTCCTCTTAAAAAAAAAAAAGAAGAATCCGTTATCTTCCCAAAACATATTTCTGGTTATGTTGGATAAATGAAAAAATCAGCAAGTATTTGAGTGTCCACTTTGTGTCTAGTGAATCATATAATATATGTATGGTGCATACTACATAAATATTATTCTTTTCAAAGGATTTCTTAAGCAAAGGCAGCTGCATGCTTCCAACTTTTTAAAATAATTTTTTAAGACAGATCCTCTGATAGAGTTGGTATGCCTTGCAAAACCAACTATTTTAAACAAAATATTTAAACAGTTTCCTAAATACTGGCTTGATGTAGTTTCTTATCTTACTTTGGCTAAAAGTCAGCAAAATGAATCAAAGTTGCGAGATTTGATCATATTTATCTAAACTTTGGCACTATATAAGGCTGTTCTAGGAACACATTTTATTAACAATACATGATACATATATCTATGTATTTTGAAAGATTTTGATAACAACTGCTACCAATGGAAAACATAATCCCCAAAACTCTACTTTAAAAACTTTATACTTAGGGTACAAACATTAGTTTTTGAAATTCAAAATATTTCCCTGAATCGGAAATTTTATTGATCATGTTTTTCTGAAATTTGCCTTTTAGGGAAATGACTTACATGGAAAGTTACCCAACATCAGTTTGCAGCCAAATTTACCCATTTATCAGTTTATTAAAATCAAAACCCATGGCACTGGAGAAATTTTTATACAAGTCCATAAATAACTATGATCAACTGATTTTCAATCTTTTTAGTCATGATAAACTGACTCAATTCTTGAATTAGAACATTTAGATGTTTCCTTAGTGGAAAGTTTAAACTGAGCCCAGAGAGAATTTGGATGAACCCCTGAGTCTCTTGGACATATATAAGCTCATTAGATAAGGGTCCTTAAAATTCTCCCTATATGTTCTCACACAATTTGCTCTACAGAAGAGATGTTATTCTTTGACCTACACTTGGCTTTTCTGTATTTTATTTATTAGTACAAAAAATTCCTTAAGATACTTTCCTTTGGTTCAAGAATATCCAGCAAATTGCCCAGACTTTATTCTACTTATAAAAGTAAAATTCATATGATCCCTAAATTATTAGAATGATAAGAATTTAAACAAAGAATTGATGCACTTTCTTCTGTCTAAAGATTTATTTTTTTACAGTTCATTCTCCTCCCTGTGGTCTTTTTGCTTTGAATACTATTGGCCACATGTAGGTTTTTGCATTTCAATTAAAATTTTGAAATTTTACATGCCTAATATTACATGCCTTCTTCTGTGCTAGGCTATTAGATCAGGGACTAAGCCTAAGGATTAACAAATTGGACTCATTCTTGTTTACACAGAATTTTTATACTAATGGCAAAGGCACAAAATTGAAAATAAAAAAATATACATATATAATATATATATAATTAGAAACTGTGATAAATGACCAGAGAAACAATTAAAATGCTATGAAAGCAAATAATAGACAAGAGAAAGTCCTACTTAAGACTGGATAGCCAAAAAAGCCCTCTTCGAAAGAATGATGCTTAAACTAAGACCTCAACGGTGAAAATAGTACACACCTTACACCTTTAAATGTGTGCATGGTGAATAGCAGGGGAGAAGAGGCTGTAGAGAGTCTTTCTGAAAGAGTTAACTGCATGAGCAGAGAACTCAAGGAAAGGGAAAAAAATAAAAGCCGGCTGTTTTCGAGAAATTGGGAGGAGGTGGTGAGTATGGCTGGCACATGGCAATCAGAGGGGAGAGACAGAGATGTGTATGACCTTGAGAATTGCTGGTAAAGTCAGAAGACAACAGTTTTCATGGGAACCTACTGGAGGACTTCAAGTAGGGCAATGATATAATCCCTCATGTTCTTTCCACTTTAGAGTGATGCTTGCTTGGTTCTGAAATGACTCGATATGATGTCCATTCTAGGTAGAAAAAAAAATGTGAGAAATGAAGGGGCCTGGCAGACTGATGTTTTGAGAGCACAGGGGCCATCCAGACCTTCACAGATTCTCTAGAAAGAGTCACAGAACTCCTACTCAGTACAGCAAAGCCAGCATATAGAGCAAGACCATAGTAAGGGACTAGGACAAAGGCAGGATCTGGGCTAGCCCTGCGTAAGCTTCCCGTGCTCTGCCCTGAGAGGGCCGCTAAGAAGCCCATCTTCAGGAGTGAAAGCATGTGTCTTTTCATTGAGCAATGTGTCTGTGTGGGAAAACTTGTTTGGGGTTCAGGGTTCAAGGTTTTTATTGGACTATCGTCACAAATGCGCATATGAGGAGCCATAACAAATGAAATTGCAGACTCTCAGAAGGAAAGCAGGTGTTCAGTGCTCCAGGCAGGCAAAACAACCTTATCAGTGTATCGACATTTCAAAGGCAGATTTTCCAGACACCAGCCCAGGGCCAATCTTATAAGCAGGCCTTCTGTCAACAACTGCTTCAGCCTTGCTCTGTCTTTTCTGTATGGCTACAGATTCTGGGTCCAAAACCTCAGAGAAAATGACATTCAGAAGGTGATTCCCCAAAACTGGAAATGTTCCATCTTTTTCTATAAAAGTCTTTTCAGAATTAAGCCCACTTCAAGTTTTACCTCTATACCATCATTCTTCGTTCTCTGCCTCCGTTTTTTCATTAAACTCTCTATTCCCTCAAACCCTACAACTATTATCTTTTTCTTTTTGTGGTAGATAAGCAACATATTAACATGTTATTTTTCCCCATCATTACACATCAGTCTTCATCCTAGATATCAAATTTTTACGTGGAAAGGATAAATTCTGATAGTGGTTCTGCAGGTCTCTCACTTCCTTTTAAGAACAGAGGCCCTAGAAGGAATTGTAGGATGAATGAGTGAAAGAAATGAGGAAGAAATTAGGACAAAAGGGCAGATATTTGCATTTCTTTTTCATTTGTATTTAATTCTACGTATTCAGATTATATCAACACTTAAACTTTCAAAATGAACAAAACTGTACTGATAGAAATCATTATGACATACATTATGATCCATATTACTTAAGATCACACTAAATAACTGTACAAATTATCATTTTCATTTTCATTATGTCTCTTGGATTTTTATTTAAAAATACAACAACCCAGAGGGATGGGGTGGGGAGGGATGTGGGAGGGTGTTTCAGGTATAGCAAAAACCACTACAATGCTGTATGGAAATTATTTCCAATTAAAATAAATAAACTAATTAAAAAATAAAAACAAAAAAATACACAATACGTATTTCAACAACAAAAGAGTTAAATTTACTTCTCAAGGAAACATAAACAACCATGTGGAGAAACAACATATTTAGTTGTGCAGTTGCTTTTGTTATTATTTTATCTCCCAGTAGCAATGTGAGCACATTTAATATTGTTTTAAACTTCAGGAGCCACTCCAATGGTTTCCTATGTTTGTTTACTGTGGTTTGCGGTTATGATTCCTACATAAATGTTTAGAGATCTCTTGAAGTTTCAGACTCTTTTTGGAAAGACTATAGCCTCTAAAGGTAAGAATTTGTAGTCCTGTGACCATTTTCACAAAATACAGGTGCAAGTTTGACATGAGAAGTATGAGAAATAGAGTCTGTTGCAATGGAATTAATCTTTATCTATCCTGTTTTTGCTGAAAGTATAAATATCAAGTCAGGAAAAAAAAAAAAAAAAAAGAGTGCCTCTTCCTAGCATACCAGACCTTGGAATAACCACAAAGTCTATAACAAAAGCAGTGGGGTGGACACATGACAATTAGGAAGTGGATTTCAACCACTAACCCATTCACAAATGCTACAAAAAATGCCTTTAGACACAAATCACGGGTTTCTTCCAACAAAGACTGAACTTAGAAGTTAAGTAGCACTTTTCTATTTTACTATGGGCAAAGAAAATTTGAAAATTGGACAAATATCAGTTTGATCAGTTTAGATACCTATATAATTTAAGCAAAATATCTCTTTCCTTTAATTGCTAAACACTTTTCTATTTAATTTTTAGGAAACATTTCGTATGCTTTCCTTTCCTTCCTCTAAATTGCTTTCTGTATCTATAGGGAAGTTGAATATCATAATTGCTAACAATTTGATAAAATCAGGCAAACTTTGATTCAAATCCCTACTCCTCTACTTACAAAGTAACATTTGGTATTTTTAGGTAGTCTCCCTAGCATCAGTGTCTTCACTTTAAAATAACATAATGGCACCTATCCCAATGGTTTTTGTGAGAATTAAATAACATATAAAATACATAGCACAGTGCTTTGTATTATGAAGCCCTCAGTTCAGTTCAGTTCAGTCACTCAGTTGTGTCTGATTCTTTGCGACCCCATGCACTGCAGCATGCCATGCATTCCTGTCCATCATCAACTCCCAGAGTTTACCCAAACTCATGTCCATCAAGCTGGTGATGCCATCCAACCATCTCATTCTCTGTAGTCTCTTTCTCCTCCTGCCCTCAATCTTTCCTCAGCATCAGGGTCTTTTCAAATGAGTCAGCTCTTCGCATGAGGTGGCCAAAGTATTGGAGTTCCAGTTTCAACATCAGTCCTTCCAATGAACACTCAGGACTGATCTCCTTTAGGATGGATTGTTGGACCTCCTTGCAGTCCAAGAGACTCTCAAGAGTCTTCTTCAACACCACAGTTCAAAAGCATCAACTCTTTGGTGCTCAGCTTTCTTTACAGTCCACCTTTCACACCCATACATGACCACAGGAAAAACCATAGCTTTGACTAGATGGACCTTTGTTGGCAAAGTAATGTCCTGCTTTTTAATATGCTGTCTAGATTGGTCATAACTTTCCTTTCAAGGAGTATGCATCTTTTAATTTCATGGCTACAATCACCATCTGTAGTGATTTTGGAGTCCAAAAAATAAAGTCAGTCACAGTTTCCATTGTTTCGCCATCTTTTTGCCATGCAGCGATGGGACCGGATGCCATGATCTTTGTTTTCCGAATGTTGAGCCTTAAGCCAACTTTTTCACTCCCCTCTTTCACTTTCATCAAGAGGCATTTTAGTTTTTCTTCCCTTTCTGCCATAAAGGTGGTGTCATCTGCATATCTGAGGTTATTGATATTTCTCCTGGCAATCTTGATTCCAGCTTGTGCTTCTTCAAGCCAAGAGTTTCTCATGATGTACCCTGCATATAAGTTAAATAAGCAGGGTGACATACACAGTCTTCACGTACTTGTTTTCCAATTTGGAACCAGTCTGTTGTTCCATGTCCAGTTCTAACCGTTGCTCCCTGACCTGCATACAGATTTCTCAAGAGGCAGGTCAGGTGGTCTAGTATTCCCATCTCTCTCAGAATTTTCCATAGTTTATTGTGATCCACACAGTCAAAGGCTTTGGCATAGTCAATAAAGCAGAAATAGATGTTTGTCTGGAACTCTCTGGCATTTTTGATGATCCAGCAGATGTTGGCAATTTGATCTCTGGTTCCTCTGCCCTTTCTAAAACCAGTTTGAACATTTGGAAGTTCACAGTTCATGTATTGCTGAAAGGCTTGGAGAATTTTGAGCATTACTTTACTAGTGTGTGAGATACGTGCAATTGTGCAGTATTTGAGCATTCTTTGGCATTGCCTTTCTTTGGGATTGGAATGAAAACTGCCCTTTTCCAGGCCTGTGGCCACTGCTCAGTTTTCCAAATATGCTGGCATATTGAGTGCAGCACTTTCACAGCATCATCTTTTAGGATTTGAAATAGCTGAACTGGAATTTCATCACCTCCACTAGCTTTGTTCGTAGCGATGCTTCCTAAGGCCCACTTCACTTCACATTCCAGGATGTCTGGCTCTAGGTGAGTGATCACACCATCGTGATTATCTGGGTTTTGATGATATTTTTTGTACAGTTCTTCTGTGTATTCTTGCCACCTCTTCTTAACATCTTCTACTTCTGTTAGGTCCATACCATTTGTGTCCTTTATTGTGCCCACTCTAGGAAACCATTTTAGATGGTAGCATAGTTTGCATATAGTATACATGCTGGTATTGAACAGGCCATGTCTCTGACAAATTTTGACATATTTTTCTGTAAAGAAATAAGAATTTGCCATTGCTGGCTCAGCATCTTGATGATGTCCATGCTGCTGCTAAGTCGCTTCAGTCATGTCTGACTCTGTGCAACCCCATAGATGGCAACCTACCAGGCTCCTCCGTCCCTGGGATTCTCCAGGCAAGAACACTGGAGTGGGTTGCCATTTCCTTCTCCGATGCATGAAAATGAAAAGTGAAAGTGAAGTTGCTCAGTCGTGTCCGACTCTTCAAGACCCCATGGACTGCAGCCCACCAAGCTCCTCCGTCCATGGGATTTACCATGCAAGAGGCCTCTGTGCTGAGGACTGAGTTATTATCTTGACCTTACCCTGCTTCAGCTCCAGCCAATGTGTCAGCTTTCTAAGCTGAAGAAGTGGATGTAAAAGGGAAGTATTCATCTCAACTATCCCTTTAATCAAGATAGCAAGAGATTTTTTTTTTTTGATCCATCTGTAGATAAATGGATATCTCTAAATATAAGGAAGACTGAGTGTGAAATATTTTAATTTCCAAGTTTTGTGGTAAAATTTCAAGTGGGACAGAGATTGAGAATGTCTTCAAGCTACCAAAAGAGATAGTATTGCTTTAATTCCAAGTATTTAAGAATTTTATTTGTATTAACTGATTTAATCCCCTTAGCTACCCAATTTGATCCCAATATGTTAGACACAATCATCAGTTTCATTTTATACATGAAGGATTCACAGTGCAGAGGTTAAATGAGTTCACACGGCTGGTCTATGCTGGGGTTCAAATCAGGTTAGTCTGACTTCGGTCTCTGTATCCTAATTACCATGCTCTACTGCCTCTCAATGAAGAGTACGGGGACACTGTTTGCCAAATAATTGCAGCAGCAGGAGGATCAAGCCCTCCTAAGAGGGTCACGAGGACTCAAACTTAAGCAACGCTAACAGAGTAGTGATTGCTCTGTCAAGTATTCTGTGAGTAGAGATCCAGCTTTGTAAATTCTTGGGAATTTAACTCTAACTCCTCGCTGTTACATAACTATATTAACCTTACAACTCCTTTAGTATGAAAAAAAAAAAAAAAAACCTAACAATTCTGTTTCAGTAATCAACAGATCAAGGGGGCAAAAAGGTAGTGGGACAGAGTTAACCTAAACAAAAACATCAATCACATGTATCTAATTGAGATCTATAGAATACTTCAACTAACACAGCAGGATACTTCAAGTTCACACGGAACATTCACCAAGATAAACCACATTTTGGGCTATCAGACATACCTTCACAAACTTAAATCAGACCACAAGGAATTAAACTAGAAATCAGTAACAGAAATATAGCTGGAAAATCCAACAATATTTAGAGATAAAACAATATGATTCTAAATAAGATATGGGCTAAAGAAGATGTCTCAAGAGACATTAGTAAATATTTTGAACTAAGCATAAATGAAAATAGAACTTATCAAAATATGTGGGATATAGTGAAAATAGTACTGGGGGGATGTTTTGATTACTGAAAGCTATAAATCATAAAACTCGACAATAAGAAAACAACCCATTTGAAAAGTGGGTAAAAGATTAGAACAGAATCTTACAAAGGAAGATAAGCCAACTGCAAAGAAATATATGAAAAGATACTCAATGACATTTCTTGTTAAAGAATTGCAAATTAAAACAACACTGAGATACCAATGTTAGATTAGCCAAAACCCCAAACACTGACAATGTCAAATGCTAGGGAAGATATGAAGTGACAGTCGTTCTTATTCATTGTTAGTGGGAACACAAAATGGAATAGCCATTTGGAAGAGGATTTGGCCAATCTTACTATATGATCCTGTAACTATGCTCCAAAATATTTATCCCGCTGAGCTGAAGACTTATGTCCATGCTATGAAATGCACAGGCATGTTTATAGCAGCTTTATTCATAATCACCTCAACTGGAAGCAACTAAGATGTCCCTGGAGAAGGAAATGGCAACCCACTCCAGTATTCTTGCCTGGAGAATCCCATGGATGGAGGAGCTTGGTGGTCTACAATCCACGGGTTGCAAAGAGTCAGACACGACTGAGTGACTTCACTTTCACTTTCACTAAGATGTCATTAATTGTGAAGAGATAAACTGTGGTACATGATACAATGGAATATCGATATTCCATTGATAAGAGAAAAAAGTGATAAAAAGAAATGAGCTATCAAACCATGGAAAGACATGGAGGAAACTTAAATGTATACTGCTAAAGAAGTCAGTCTGAAAAGGCTACATACTATGTGATTCTGTTTGTAGAACATTCTGGAAAAGGCAAAGCTATAGATGCTGTTTTTTTTTTTTTTTTTAAAGTGTTCATGGAGAGACAGATTAAAAAAGTGATGCATAGGAGAGGTTTGGTTTATGAAATTCTTCCCTGTGACACTGTAATGACAGATACCTGGCACCATGCATTTCCAAGTTCATGTAACTTCATAAGTTAGAGTGAACATCAGTCAGTTCAGTTCAGTTCAGTTGTTCAGTCATGTCCAACTCTTTGTGACCCCATGAATCACAGCACTCCAGGCCTCCCTGTCCATCACCAGCTCCTGGAGTTCACTCAGACTCACCTCCATCGAGTCGGTGATGCCATCCAGCCATCTCATCCTCTGTCATCCCCTTCTCCTTCTGCCCCCAATCCCTCCCAGCATCAAAGTCTTTTCCAATGAGTCAGTTCTTCGCATGAGGTGGCCAAAGTACTGGAGCTTCAGCTTTAGCATCATTCCTTGTAAGGAAATCCCAGGGCTGATCTCCTTCAGAATGGACTGGTTGGATCTCCTTGCATAAACATATGCAAATTAACAGAAAATTACTCAGGAGGTCAGGGATCGCAGAAAAGAAAGGAGGCTATAGCAATAAAATATAGCTATATTACAAATGTGTGACATAACTTTACTGAAGGGGAGAAAGGATATAAGTATAATATAAAATTAAATGCATTTGTCTCTGTCAACTTTGGGCAGACTTGTGGTACATGCAGCTTTAAAGACGTCCAAGCGCAATCTGGCCATGACCTCTGAGCAGGGGTGAGGTATCCTTCCCGCTGTTCCCTGAACGGAGGATAACTAAGCTCTATGATCTTCAGTCAGCACTTTCTGGCTTAAAATATGTGTAAAAAAGTTAAACTAAATAAGCCTTTTCCTGTATATTCATTTAGAAAATGGTGATAATAAAATACCTGCCTCAAAGAGCTCTATATGAAATAAATAACAGTATTTTACAATTGGTGTTATAAGGAGTTACCAAACTGTAATCCTTATTTTGATTGCTATTGTGGTGAGACGCTCTTTGGTTTTCCGTCACAGGACTTCTTAAATTTTGTTACACATAAACTTAGTTTCAGGATCATTCCAAAATCTACACTTCTATCTTCTTCCTTTCCCATCATGACTTTCCCATATCTGTCCAAGTTAAAGAGGAGAACTGTACCCACTGGCTGGAGGGTAGTAATTATAATGGTAAACTTGCATAGTAATGGAGGATACAGGTAATTGTAGTTTCCAGGTAGTTTCTCACTGTGTCTCTCTTGGTTAGTCCTGATTTGCCTGGTAAACATGGATTCAACCAAACAGCATCCTCTCAGAAAGACTACCTTCTCCAGCAGCATGTGTAAGCTTTTATCAAACTCTCACCAAATTAAAGGATAACATATTTTAACTCTAAGATAAATAGTAATAAGAAACTAGAATTCTAGAAAGAAGTATCAGTAACTAGACAAGAAGACTATGATGGCTATAAATGGGCATAATCTCCTAATGAATAAAAAGTGAATCCAAAAGGCATTTTTATTTGGGTGCTTTAATCTTCTCTTCACTGGAAAGAGATTGCAAAATATAAGAATTAACTCATGTAATTTTTGCCCTACCATTTTTTATACCTTAGTAAAAGCAGTATAGGCTGTTTCATATTATTTATTTATAAAATGAGCTATGTTAGTATCAAAACTGTTTCCATTATGAATTAAAGTGATAAAAAATTATAGGGAGAAGAAGTCCAATCAGTCATGAGCTCCTGTGTTTTTCTAGTATTAATACATGGCCTCTTCTTTTTATAGATTAAAATAAAAATATCAGCTAAAACCCAAAAATCTTGGATATGTAAAAATAGTATTTCTTACTGATTGTCTAATACTTCTATAATGGATGTTTTTATTTCTAAATCTCAAAACTAACACACCCTGAAATAGTTTAGTCCATTTATTCTGTACTGTTTGAGTTTTTTGCATCATCATGTAAAGACTCTTACTGTTTATGAATAATGACCTTTCTTTAATTATTGCTTTTCATTTTTTTTAACTTCTCACAGCTGCTGCCTAATGAATACTGTAGGATATTCACAAGACATGAACAAAGTTTTTTTTAATGGATATTTTAAATTTAAAATTTTTGAAATCAAAGATAAAACAGGATGAAAATTTATTTTCCTCAGGAAAAAGAAGTAACAAATACATTCATTGCAGATGAGTATTTTTAAACTTAAAAAAGCATATACATTTTCATTTATAAAATGAAAGTATATACAACATCCAGATTTCTGAAAGCTTTCCTTTTTTTTTTTTTTACTGATTCTATCCAAGTTTAGAGATATCAAAAAGTTCTTTAATGGTTGGTTTTAAAGGGTCAGCTATTCTACCTTATTTTGTGTTCTTCTAGAATATTATTTCTAAAAGTATGCATTACAAGTAAGACTGTTTTTCTTAGTTCTTTGAAATCCTAAGATAGTCATTCAGTCTTGTCTGATTCTTTGTGACCCCATGGACTGTATAGTCCATGGAATTCTCCAGGACAGAATACTGGAGTGGATATCATTTCCCTTCTCCAAGGGATCTTCCCAATCCAGGATCGAACCCAGCTCTCTCATATTGCAAGTGGATTCTTTACCAGCTGAGCCACCAAGGAAGCCCCATTGGAATCTTAAAAACCTAGTTAAACAAGTTTTTTGGTACCATGGTAAGACGTATTTTAACTCAAATTCTCCTAAGCTAACTGGCCTAAGTGAGAACAAAGCTAAAAACATGACTGTCATTTAGAATTGTCATAATAACCCTCTTGATATAGAAAAATCTTAATTATATATGTTTATAGAATGATCCTCTAATACATCTTTGAGTCAATTGCCTTCCATTGAGACTGCCCTGCTGCACTATACACATTAAGATACATTTTAAGACAGTATCTTGTTTCTCTATGCCTGATTGAATTTTAGATAGGTTTACTGTCAAAGAAGTTCCTTCATGAAGAATTTTATACATGAAACCATTTTTGGTCACCCTAGTCTGGAAGACATAAACCTGGCTCCATTGACAGTAATAAACTATACTTCATCTTATTATATATTCAGTGTTAGAGAAATTACAGCTTCTGATAAATCTTCCCAAAATAGGATTTTCTCCCAGTAACATATGGATATGCTACATCTGATATCAAGTGGCCACTATCATTTTCTTCTTAATCCATTCCAGTGATCGTTAGGAAGATCTTCTCTGGAGGTCTTTACTCCCTGAAAATCTGTTTTATTCATCCACTTAAGGATATATTCCACAAGTATTTACTGAGCCTTTACTATGTGTCAGAATCTTTTTATATACTACAGATTTGGAATTGAATCAAACAGTAAATCAAATAAAATAGAATAAAAATCCTTGCCATCATACACCTTATATTTTAGGAGGAAAAGATAAATGATAAGCCAAGTAGATAAGTTTTATGTATTATATACACACATACACACAATTAGTAAATATGAATAGAAGTAAAGCATAAAAAAGGAAAGATAGGGATAAAATAGCAGGAAATTCATTTTCATTTCTCTGGATGCCAGAGATGAGACTATGTATTTTTGTGCCTCTGGATTATAAATTCTCTAAGACAGAAACTTTTTCCTGTTTCATTCCCCACAGTATTCTTAGCATATATGCAGTTGTGCTGGACATATTTTAAATATATAACAGACATATAGGTTGAATGAGCAAACCAGAGCCAAGAATGCAAATGACAAAAATTGACATTTACCTTGTTCAACAGATCCCATCCCTAAGTATTCCTGGTGAATGCAAATTTTATGTAGCATAGGCACCACTATCTGGAATGGATCCCCAAAGTGTCAGAGTAGAATCATATTTTTTTCTGATTTGTTCAGGATAATAGAAAAGATTACTGAGGAGAAGAGGAGTAGCCATGTGGATTACCACCCCCCAAACCAAGGCAAATAAACTTCTTCACTTTGGATGTTACCAACTGGAATGATTGAATATAAATCAAAGTATAATTTAGAATCAAATCAAAGACTATTCCAGGTAACCAACTGTTAGGAGACAATTCTATGTCGGTCTCCTGTATTTCTGTACATTTTGCTGATCTATGACCCAGACTATCTTTTCAAGGATGTTTGTACTGTGAAGATCTTTGAAAGAGACAGCCCTATAAGTGTCTCTCCCATGAGAAAGGAGCAATTTTATTGTTTTTATTTCTATTTTTGTTTGTGTTTATATTTCCAGCACAATAAAGATAATGANCAAGATGTGTATAAGAGACAGTCTATGACCCAGACTATCTTTTCAAGGATGTTTGTACTGTGAAGATCTTTGAAAGAGACAGCCCTATAAGTGTCTCTCCCATGAGAAAGGAGCAATTTTATTGTTTTTATTTCTATTTTTGTTTGTGTTTATATTTCCAGCACAATAAAGATAATGACCTCCTCCAGGGCCAATTTCAGGTTTATAACAGATTCCAGTTCCCTAATCTTGGAATTCCTCAGCTGTGACAAGCTCCAGCATGTGCTATTTGTGTCCTCTTTAAAGGACCCGGAAGCAAAATGAAGCAACACAAACATGAAGCTCATGTTACCTGCCCTGCCTAATAAAGTCCTAATAGGACTTATAAGTCCTATTAGTCCCAAAGGACTAATGAAGTCCTTTGTCTCTCACTGAGGGAGTCGCATGTCTTCTGCCAAGCATGAAACTAGGACCTACTTATTTGATAACTTTCAAGTTGAGTAAAATGCTCAGATTCACAGTTCTTGACAGCAATATTCATTTTTGAAGAATTTAAGCAACTTGCTTTCTTTAAATTTACTAGAGGTAGAATTAAGTTCCAAAAACATCAGCTTGAGTAGTTAATCAATAGAATTTCATTTTATTCAAATATCAAGAGACAAATAAATTGCTTTTCAAAAGCAATTTAAGAGCCTTTCTTTGTATTAATTGCAAGCAACAAAGATCAGTCCCTGTGGAAAACCAGACAGCCATGTACAGTTAATTCAAATAATTTCATGCCAGTTATATATTTCACACTAATTTTACCTCAAGCTAGAATCATGTTAATTTCAACATTCCCAAAACAGAATTGTATTTGCAATATACTTAGTATAGTGCTTTGATAAATATGCAAATATTGGAGTAGGAAATAGAAAAGAATTATCGGTGATATAAATAAAGTATAAGGAAGGCACAGATGCAGCACAGGAAAAGCAACATTAGATAATGATACTATAGCATGTTCTTTGTTAACTTGTATAAGTCAAAGTGAAGATATACTTAGATATTAGTTACTCTCAGCAGAGTGGGAATCGTGCCGGTTTGAAACTCAGCTACAAATAAAAGTAGAGATGACCCTTAGACACAGGGGGCTTATGCCAAGTGCTTATCTCTATTTCTTACAATATTAGTATAAAGTAGATCATAGTAATTATATCTCTGGAGTCAGAATAAACTCTAAGACCTCAGCAAAACATTTAAAAGGAAACCACAGAAATCATTAAATGATCATTATCATTCCCCCAAAGAGCTTAGTACAGTCCTCAATTCATTTAATATACTTATCTATGTAATTTCCATATCTCTATAACCAACTCTCTCTATATTAATTATATATAAAGCATAGAGAGGAGCTGCCCCACACCTGAGGTCAGGGGCGGCGGCCAAGAGGGGCAACCCCACATCCAAGGAGTGGTGGCTGCGCTGGCACAGGAGGGCCGAGAGGAGCTAATCCATGTTCAAGGTCAGAAGGGGCGGTGATGAGGAGATACCCCTCGTCCAAGGTAAGGAGCTGTGGCTGTGCTTTGCTGGAGCAGCCGTGAAGAGATACTCCATGCCCAAGGTAAGAGAAACCTAAGTAAGATCATAGGTGTTGCAAGAGGGCATCAGAGGGCAAAAACACTGAAACCATACTCACAGAAAACTAGTCAGTCTAATCACACTAGGACCATAGCCTTCTCTAACTCAATGAAATTAAGCTATGCCCCTGGGGCCACCCAAGATGGGCAGGTCATGGTGGACAAGTCTGACAGAATGTGGTCCACTGGAGAAGGGAATGGCAAACCACTTCAGTATTC